>WSZQ02000001.1:3369259-3410059 GCA_019419845.2 Weissflogia rhopalogaster | reverse complement strand
ACAGCGCCGCAGCCACTTATTGAGTGGGGAGACCAAGTGGTCACCCACCCAACGCCTAGCTACGTCCGACGTTGCTTTAACTGCAGTGATCTAACGAGCACCGAGCTCCGCAACGCGGCAAGCCGCCGCTTTAAAAAAAAAAAATTAAAGGGAAAATATTCATGAAAACTCCAGCTCTATCATTAATGACGTAAAAATTATTAGTAGCAAAATATTATCAATAAATCAATATCATTGATAAACAATAACGTATTATTTATAACACAATTTAATCAAAACGGCTCGCTTTTATCGAGCTACTTGCTATCAACTTTGTAGTCAGTTCATAAACCGGCCAAAAACTCGGTGAATATTAACTGATATTAATAAACCTGAACGAAATACACAATTGTATCGACAATGAAAAAAGGCTGATAACGCGACGAACTGTTAAACCTTTATCAAACTGAAAATTAACAAGCTTGATATTGAAGCTAGCTGTGAACATCGTTTTTACCAGTATTATTAGCCCAAAAACCTAATAAAGACATGAAATAACCTCGGCTATAACTAACACTAATCATATCCGAAATGTGACGAACCGTTGTGGTTAATTACTGGAATAAACGCAACGTAAGCATAACTGTAATCGCCTTCATAATTAAAATGTAAAAAAATTAATTACATGATTATGAATTAAGGTTAAGGCTTAAACAGTGAGTGCAGCAACCTGTCAGAATCTAAAATTAGGAATATATCCTCTTGATAATGATATTTGTGGAGAGCGTGGCGTAGCGGTTACGCATTAGCGTGGTAACGCAGAGGTTTCGATTCCCGGTATCGGTATATATAAGATCTCGCACTCCACACTTCCCCAAGTCCTGAATAAGGATGAGGGTTTGGGCGATGGGCCTGCAACTCATCCCCATAAAAACAAAGATATGCTAATATGCATGTACGGTGAGACCCGATTAGGCGGGATGAAAGCTAACGTGATCGGAAGGTTGCCAAACGCCATACAACCGATAAATACTATAATGATATATTACCTCATAAACTTTAGAAATAAAGGAAAACCCATTTAATTAAATACTATCATCGAGTTAACCACAAAATTCGCGTCCTTAATACGCCGATAGGTTGAACATTTTTAAAAATGTTCAAGTCTGATATTACAACTTAGTTTTTATAGGACTGAACAGTAATTACCTGTTTCTGTTGTTAAAATGGTGAAACTAGAATAAATTCTACGTAATATATTTTTTGAAGTTTTCAAATATCTCAAATAGTTCCTAAGTTATTAAAGTTTTAAGTATACAAACTACGAAGGGTTAGTAGAAGCCACGCTTCACCACATGTCAACGCTCATACGCAGTGTTATGGTCGTAGAACTTGCCAGTTATATCTAAAAACCTTAAACTTAATTTTCTCAGAAACTATAAATTTTATCAAAAAATTTTGTAGGGAATATGTTCTTAGAAATCAAAGCTCTATCATTAAACTTAACCCTAATCAAATTTAGCACAAGTTATTAAGCAAGAATATAGCCTCCAAAAGCAACAAATATAACCTAAAAATCCCAAGCGATTCATCATAACAATTCCTATTATATGTCGTGTGATAATTTCGAAATACATTTTTTGAGTTGCAACTCATTGAAAAATGTCATGGTCTTCGTTTATTAATTACTCGTCAATGACCCAATGATGCGTTCACTTTCACACTCATAAGCTCTCAAAACTACATATATGTTGCCATTAACTAAAAATTGCAAAAAAACGAAGCGCAAATCGCAGCGCGATTATCTCGTTTGCGCGAACACGACGTTTGTAAACCGAAAATTCGCGAAAATAATTCATGCAATTGTTGCGGTTTTGCACAACTATTGCACTAAGTGGCAAAATACGCAATTAACCGAAAGCGATTTCGTCATTTGCGCCTTTCATAAGTTGTCTTTGTCGTGATTGAGCATGATGGATAGGATGGATGGATGGATGAGTGCGATCCGTCTAACAAAGACGAAGTTCATTTTGCGAAGCAACCGCGTTTTGTTCGGCTTGATTGAGTGCAAAACAAACACGAAAACATGAAAACGACGCACCTGATGATGGTGTGCGTAAATTCGCACGCAATGAATTAACATGAAATAACGAGTGTTGGTTTTTACTTTTGTTGCTTGTTATCTTGTTTTAATCCGGTGGAATCCTATTTGTTTATTTCTCTGTTTTGTATGTGAAACTTTCGTGTGAAACGTCAAAAAAATCATAACATAATGTATTATTCAATATTACATTATTCTATTTTCTTATACTTTATTTTGGGAGATTAAAAAAACGTCCGCATGAATGCTAAAACCCACACATGCGTTGTCTCGTAGTCGTCTCGAGTATAATTAGTTTCTAGTCTTATTCGGTGCGTTTATCAACTTTCAAGAAAATCTGGGAGGTTCAGTCCGTAGCCTCTCCTTGGTAATCACATGCAGCCTACTGCGCGCTCAAATATATATACCCTATGAAAATAGTCAAGCACAAGTCAGATATTAACAACCTATATACCATTTAATAGATTATGAAATAAGGATTGTGCTGATATACGTCTTGTTGAATACATATTACGTCTTCATATCGTCAGCAAAGGGTAAAGTCTAACCTTAATAATTCTATGTAAAAAAGTAAATTTTAAATTCTACCTACTAGTTATTAACGTGGAAGAGTTAAGCTATCTTATGGTGTATCACTCATTTCGATAAATATGAAAAAAAATCACGATAAAGTGGAGCGAAAATATTTAGCGCTTGCGCGGCACAGCGTTGGTTTAAAGAATGTTTTTTTTTAATTTTCTATATTCAGTTACCCCGATTAGAATGTAAAAGTATTGTTAACACAATGTCTACGTCTGTAGAGACTATAAAATCCTTAAATAACGGCACTTTCATTGCTCTGAATAAAATAGCAATTCATTATTGTCAAAATAAAAATGCAAAGAACAATTCCAACTACGAAAATACGAAAGAAAGTCAGTTGAAATGCAAAGAACGCGCTCCAAATTTAAGCATGTCTATCGTGATCTAATTGAAATGTCCATATTGACCTTTCTCTACTCAGAAAATTTCTCCTATACCTCTATACCTTCTGTAAAACTCGGAATTCACTGTCAAAGACCACGCTACCAAAAAATCGTGAGCGTCATGTCAATTAATCACTGGAAATCGTGTCACTAAGTACAATTCTCACATTGCAAAAAAATCAAAAATCATTTCTCTCCATTAAAATCACTTCTCTTCGTTTTTTAAAGCTTTTAAAGCATTTTAATTTCTTATTTAACTCATTTTTTAATGATAAAAATAAATGTTTGCTTTTTGTAGGTAAAATTAAATTTCGTAAAAAGTAATCAGTAGAATCTTCATTAAAAGCTTAAAAAATTCTTCCAGAGGTTCTCCTCAACTTCTCAACTCAACTCCTTAAAAAACAACTCCTAAAATGATATTTTAATACCTAATTCTTTTTTTCTGTTAATTCCAGACAGTAAATCGTGCATTGCGATTAAAAGAAGCGGAAAAATACGAAGAAGGAGGCCTCGGGGGTGGCAGTGCACCGGGTCCGAATGTCCCACTCGCGCTCCAGAGTATCCAGACGACAGATGGACGCCTCACATGGAATTACTTCGACGAAGCCGGTTATGTGGCACGAAGTGGGTTGCATAAAGGCGAAGATCCATACGTACGCAATCGATTTAACCAGGAAGCGAGCGATAATCTTCCGAGCAACAGAGAAATACCGGATACGCGCAATGCTATGTGAGTTGTAATGCTTGCTTGCTCGTACAGTTCGTACCAGTAGGATTACATCTAATCGCGATAAATAATCGACGGTAATTCCTAGAAATCTGCATCTTAATCTTCCAGGCATATCCACGTATATTTACACTTGAAAGCTTGTATTCAAATATTGGTATTTCCATGTTTTTTTTTTCAATGTTATTGGACATCATTTTTAAATTTATAGCCATATTACCATATTATTAAATTGTCTCTAGCGCCAATAATTAATTCATTTATTATTGGCGTTAGAGATGACATTTTTGGATGAAACATCCTTGAACATAAGTTAATAATGCACAATGCGTTAACATTCAAAATTTAAATTTCCGTTTTTTTTTTCATTTAAAATTTAAAAATTCGAATATTAAGATGAACCTATACATTTTTGCTACTGCTGAAACCGGGAACCGATTATTTATTTTGCATCATTCCATGCACCTGTCATTGTGGAGAATGTTTTGTATAAAATCTTTGTAAAAGAATGAGTTGTTTGTTCAGGGTAAGCCAAAGAGCGATATCTCGACCACGTGCAATAGCATTATCGCCACCTTGCGTTTCTAAGAAATGAGCAGCATATCGCACATGTGTTGTGATAAGCCGATGGTGACACCTGCTTGATCAAGCGCGAGTATTTGTTTCTATTGGTGGAGGCCCTATCAAAAATATCCCACATCCCAAGATCAAGATCAAGGTGGAGAAACTTATACTTGTGCTTTACTTCGTAAGATTTTTAAAGAGTAAAGTTGTTTATCACATTCCTGCAAGTACACTTCTACTGCTCTCTACTATCTACAGTCAGCGGGTAGCTGTCGATTTGCAGTGTGTTCTTATCAGCTACACACATATTTAGATTAGGTATAAAAAGCTGAAGGGACAACCATTTTGTTCAGATATTCCTCTACTATCTGTATCCCAAAGAGAAGTAATTAAGATCAATTAGAAATATGATTTGTTACAATGTTGCAAGCGTTTAATGTGAAAACGTGGATCAGCAGAGCAATTTACGAAGTCTGTCATTAATTATGTTTAATAACTCAACTAAAATCATTGTTCCAAATAAGAATTCTGCCAATAAGTTAGAAAATTAGATATTTCCAATGTTTAGTACCTAAAACCGTATGAAGTGATTCGCCTGAACGATTTATCAACATTTAAAGGCTATTTAAATATATTTATAGTATTCCTAGAAGAATGACCGGACTCTCATTTGACTCTATTATTCGCAGAAGAGTTCACACACGTTTAATTTGGTCCAGAAACTCTTAAACTTAAGCGATAATTATTTTGAATGAAACAGTCTTGAACATAAATTAAGAAAGAACTATGTAACATTGTTTCAACATTCAAAATTTAAGTAACAGAAGTTAAAAGGTGAAATAATATTTAATAAGTGAGAGGCTAGTAAAAATCAAGTTCTAAACAATGCCTAACAATCCTTCACATACATTTTGAAAGCATGGCTTTAATTTATAGTTAAGCCTATTAATCACACTAACATCTTAAGTAATTGTACATCAAACAGTCGTTAAATCAAGCGTATACTAATTTGTGACATAGTGTTAATGATACATGTATATTTGAATACATCTCCATTAGAATGTGATGAGCATCGATTAGAAACTCTAAATTTTTGAACAGTATGCTTACAATTTTCACCTCTAGATTTTGTTATCATCATTAAAAACAAATTAAAGGCTTTCCTACAAAATTTCCAAAACTTTTTAAGACAAAACCCAGCAATTATATTGTAGAACTTGTGGCGGTCAATCCATAGCCCCACAAACAAGAATCAACATCAACAAATCTTAATCACCATTCGCATCAACAAACCTTAATAAGCAATTAATCAGCATCCGCCGAAGTCTTAATCGATTCGAGACTGAACATCGAAAATGCTGAGGCGTCAAAATCGACACGGCGCGATCGCGTGGTCGCGTCAACAATTCCACCGGTATATGTAGTCGACAATTCGTCACCAAAAGTCAGTCAATCTAAGACTCCGACATCGGCAAGCCGTCATCTTCTGCGACCTGGAGGCCATCTCCAACAACGATTCCTCAGTCACTCAGTCATCAGTCAGTTATCACTCAGTCCGAGTCAGTTCGACACCGAAGTACACCAACAGCGAGCCCGACATCAGCTACTGTCACCAGAGAGTCCGCCGTCACCGAGAGTTCAAATCGAGTCCCTCACCGGTTATCTCCACTGATTACACCGACGCCAGCAGCCACCACCGATTTCGCCACCGAGTCCGCCACTGGCCGTCGTCACCAGCGTGGCAGGCTCTCTTCAACTTGCCTGCCACGTCGACCAATGCGTGCCGATCGTTATATCTTTATCATTTCATGTATTGTGGTACAATAAAATCCCGCAAACTTAAATTAAATTCAACAAACAAAAGAGAGCGATAAGCACTTTAATAAATGAACAACACGATACACTGTCTTAAGTAGTTTTCGAGATATTAAAGTCTTAAGTAACAAATTTCTTCCGCTTGACTCTTGACAGACAATGTACGTAAATTACACTAATTGCGACATGCACATGCAGAGCAGACTCGCATTTCAGCCGGCGGCGCTTCAATTTCGTTAATAACACCTAATGATCATTCGACGTCTAAAAACACTCAAGTTTCCAGCTTCAAGCAAAACCCGAGAAAAAGTATTGGCGAAAAAAAGACGCGTGTTGGAAAGTCGCTCTTTTTGGCGCATCTTGCGACCACACAAACAAGAAAATTAACTTTCTTTCCACCAGCGTATAATTTTAATGTTAACTTAAACCACGGCTTAACCGCGAATCTGTCACGCAATTCTTGTAATGACTTCACCCCAAAAACATTGAAACATTAATAAAAAAGACTTTTAAAAACATGAAAAATATGATTTTTACATAAAATCATGAATTTCTAAAAGAAAGCAAGTGAATACTACTTATCACCACAGATAAAAATGAAAATAAACGTTGAAAGTAGAAAAAGAAACGAAGAAATTCGTTAAATTGCAAATAATTACTTTAAAAATTCAAATATAATTTGTCCAAGTCAAAAAATCCTTTCCAAATTTTTGATTAAGATGATTAATGACATGCTATACCGTCTTTAATTTACGACATTTTCATTTGACGTATGTATTGACAGATTTTGCGATCGAAAAGTAACGACAATAAAGCAACATCTCGCATTTCTGACCAATAGAAATACCATAAATAACGTTCTTCCTTTCACTTGTTTTTTCACTTGTAAAGCAGATAAAGTAAACCTGAAGATGTAAAATGTATGTATAATTATTATCGTGTATTCGTACGAGTATGTATTCGCGATAGAAACTCGTTACTTGCTGCGAGATTTATGGTAAAACCATACGTGGCGTAGTCCATTGGATTAGATTGCAGCGCAATTGCTAAATCAAACTAGGATTCACCAGTCTCCATATACCATATTCTGTGATCTAGCATGAACTTAGATCTCTGCTTCAACGCTTGAATGTTATGCATTACTTGGATGCAATTGCATAGGTATGAAATTACAAAATGTATTGGTTCATAATATTATATCATTAGAAAGATTATAGATACCTTTACGGCAAAGCAAATGATGTAAAATAACATATTTGAAGATGATTTGTAATTTTCTAGCCAATTTCCTTCACTCTTTGTGATAGAGTTTGGGGTTCTATGGTTTTCTGATAATGAGTATATGTTGATATAATCAAATATTGATAGAAAGGCGTAAATTTGGTTAAAATTCACAGGTAATTAGATTTACTAAATTAGAGACATGTAATTAACGTGATATTCACAATTGGTTATTGTGATATTGAATGAGTGGGTCAGTAATTAACAAGACAATGTTGCTTTTGAGAGAAGTGCGAATGATGAATAGTACTCATAACAATAAATCGTGAATAATTGGTTATTAGTGCTTTGAAGGGTTGTATTTTCGTGGGAGCAACTGTAATAATAGACTTAATTCTTACAAGATTCTTAATTCTTTCAATTCTTTTAATTCTCTCAAGAGCACTTAATAATATATTTGTTGGAAATTATACAGAGTAAAAATAAGAACTTTCATCGAGGACTTTGATTCTTTACGATTTTTTTTTAAACTTAAAAATGCGGATAATAAGCACATCCTATAATCTTCTGGTTGAATAAAAGTTTAGATTCGTTAAATGTGCATTGAAAATTTAACATTACTAATCATAACTAAAGCACTCAGAAAATACTCATGACTAAAACAATCTAAAAATTTATTACAACTAATACCATTTTCATTTCCTATAAAATACATCACATAAGTACAATTTCATGAAGGAATTATTCTATTATTACCCTTTCAAACAATATTCTTCCATTCTTCTATCATAAAATTCAATTATTACCAATTGTTCTAAAGGAAATGCTGGTCTTTTGACCAATCTGACCACTTCTACATGTACCTATAAATCGATAAATCATCCTCTAAAAAGGCCGTAACCAATCGAATCGGGTTAGAAAGTGCAGTTGGTCACTCAACTTACGTAAAGATCAATTACTTCGCGCATTTAGGAAGTAATGTAATAACGTTATCAAAAAAGGTCATGCACGTTTTACCGACTTCTACTAGTTCTTCTACGAACAAGAATGCAACTTTTCCCAAGGAGTGGTTTCCGAACGAAAATTTATATCGATGAAAATGAATACTTCAATAAAGACTGTGGCGCATACGCCATACGAGACATTTGCAATTTTATTTGCTATTCCATAAAACGATAGCATCTCCTACTAGCTTTCAAGAAGACTTTAAAGAGAGTTATTATATAGGCAATACGATGCACATTTCATAGTAAAATTGAAAATATGGAAGTGTCTAAACAATTTTGACATTTTCCATGTTTTAATTTAATTTTAGCAAATATCGTCTAAAATTAAATTAAGACTGATTACATAAAACAATTTTCACCTATCGTTCGAATATGCGTAGGTATATACGAGTACAAAGTTTAGAAAAGTAAAAGTTTGATTAGCACCTGCATTCATTTCGCGTATTAACAACGTTGACATCGTGTTGCATTTACAGGTGCAAAGAGAAAAATTTCCGTGCTGACCTGCCGCCAACCAGCGTGATAATTACGTTCCATAATGAGGCACGCTCAACGCTACTACGAACCGTTGTAAGGTAAATAAACAATTTCTAATTCTGAAAATGTCGAAGTATAAGTTTACTAAATCTGATCGTAAAAAACTAATAAGGGACGTTTTCATTCCAATTGAAGGTGGACAATGCGTGAACGTCCTTTGTAAGATTACTTTCTTAAATTTTAGCGTGCTTAATAGAAGTCCAGAGCATTTAATCAAGGAAATCATCCTCGTAGACGATTTCAGCGACAATCCAGCCGATGGCGAGGAGCTAGCAAAAATACAAAAAGTTCGAGTGCTTCGTAATGAGAAACGCGAGGGTTTGATGCGGTCAAGGGTGCGTGGTGCTGACGCAGCGACCGCGAATGTTTTAACGTTTCTAGACAGTCACTGCGAATGTAATGCGAATTGGTTGGAACCGTTGTTGGAGCGTGTCGTTGAGGATCCACACCGGGTCGTGTGTCCCGTGATCGATGTGATCAGCATGGATAGTTTTCAGTATATCGGCGCATCGGCGGATTTACGTGGCGGTTTTGATTGGAATTTGGTGTTCAAATGGGAGTATTTGAGTCCGTTGGAGAGACAAAGTCGACAGAGAGACCCTACTCAAGTAAGTTCTTCGATGCAGTTCGTCGTTCTGTAGTGCAGAATTATTAACTTGGGCAGTTGGCAAGAAGGACCTTTCGTCTTATCAAAGCAAGTTGGGGTGAAAACATTTATTTTGACCGGTAGTGACGGAAGGGAGCGAGGGATGTTCCACGCATCCCATTTCAAGCCTTTCGTGGGTCCTTCCCAAACCAGTTTTCTAATTCGGAGAAGTCGGGGGAAGATGACCCGAAATCCTAGTGTTCGTCCGGTCGTGTTCATTGCTGTTCCGTACTCTCGCGTTGTAGGCATGATGCGCGTGCGTGACTTATTGCGACTCCACGCATCGCACGCACAATCATGCGCCAACGTGGAATCCTTTCGTGTCTTTCGTGTAACTCGAATGTGCAACCCCACGTTATCTGATAACACCGGCGTACCTGCTCCAGCCTATTTTTCACACGTATTATTGTTAAATAAACATTGTTAAAACCCTGTATCTGTCGCTCTAGTTCTGCGCCCCGAACCCCGTGAACGGTTTGCACCGTTACAGTGGCTTGCACTGTTCGTTTGAAATTTCATATTTTAATTACATTTTCTTGCCGTTATGGTTATGGTCCACGTAAATATCTTCTTAAATGTTCCCAAAAAATCACCAAATATTGAATTTTTGAAATTTTCTTTTATAGCCAATACGAACACCAATGATCGCAGGAGGTTTATTCGTAATAGACAGAGACTACTTCGAAAAACTAGGTAAATACGACATGAAAATGGACGTGTGGGGCGGTGAGAATCTTGAAATCTCCTTCCGAGTATGGCAATGTGGCGGCACATTAGAAATCATCCCCTGTAGTCGCGTAGGCCACGTGTTCCGAAAACGTCACCCGTACACCTTCCCGGGAGGAAGTGGTAACGTCTTTGCACGAAACACTCGACGCGCTGCCGAAGTTTGGATGGACGATTACAAAAACTACTACTACCACTCCGTACCACTAGCCAGAACTATTCCATTCGGCGAGTATGTATACACACCTATCTTACTAATTGCAATTCCTTCAATTACATGTTCCCCAAACATTTCCTATCATTCTCCTATCACTACCGGAACATTTCCTAACACTCACTAACACCTCCTAACATTCTCTAACACCTCTTGACAGTTCCTAACACGGTCTAACATTCGCAAGACGTGACAACTTTGCTAATTCCCTTCACAGCATTCAAGATCGCTTGGAACTGCGTGAACGATTGCAATGTAAACCATTCAAGTGGTACTTGGAGCATGTCTATCCAGAGTTGACAATACCGAAACCGGCGCGCCAGCACACCGTCAACGAAATACGCCAGGGCACTTTCTGCATCGATACGCTCGGCCATCTCGCCGACGGCTCGGTGGGACTCTACCAGTGTCACCACACCGGCGGCAATCAGGACTGGGGCCTGACGAACAGCGGCCTCATCAAGCATCATGACTTTTGCCTGACGATGCTCAGCCAGACGGTCACGATGAAGACGTGTGACGGCTCCGACACGCAAAAGTGGTCGCTCGTCGAGCCCGGTGGCCTGCTGCGGCATTTCGTCCTGCCACTTTGTCTAGACAGTAAATATTCGGATGTGCAGGGGCTGACCGTGCAGCGCTGCAATACGCAGAGTCGCAGCCAACAATGGGAGCTCGTCACGTGAGATTTGTAATTGTTTTTAGAGCTATTTCCTTATTTCCTAACAAACTATCCTACCTAGTTTAGGTAAACAAAATAAAGCAGGCTTTTGCAGGGATGGCTAAACGTACTTCTTTTTATAAAGACTATTTTTTGATTGGGATTGCATAAAATTATATTGAATTGTTTCATAGGTGGAGGCACTGTACCAAAAACTCTAAAAAAACATTGCAATACAACCTCAAGAACATATTTAATATTAAATCTCCTAAACAATTACAAATAATTTTTGATTTCTCCTCTAAAATGTTTTTGGGGACAAAAAACATTGTAATACAGATGTACACTGCCACCACCTGTCGGACAATATCAACAAATTACTTCATCAAATCGTTTTAATAACTTTTAATCTCTCCAATATTACTTTTTAAATATTGGTTTGTCCCCTAGTAATTTTAAGGAATCATTTCAAATAGAGTGGAAACTCAATTGAAATGATTCTTTAACAGATCTATATTCCCTCTCGTTCTCACGAGCTACCACCAATTATGAATAAATATCTCATGTCCATCCAGCCTAGCAAAGTAAGCAAAAAAAACCCAGTCAGCCAAGGACTTAAGTAAGAATAAAATAGACATAGCTGCTGCATTTAGAATTATGTAAAAACGCAATGTTCGTATGTAGTAGTTAAAAACCGATTTTAATATGTTGTGATATCGAAAGACACATTGTATATTTCTTTTTAAACTTATTGTTAGTTAATGAATAACCATTTTCGCTTTTTTGTATCAAGAGTTTTGTGTTGTGCATTTTTTTACGAAATCGTTTGTAATTCTTCCTTGTAAATAGTAGACGGCGTTCGTGATAACACAGATTTTACGTTTATGAAAAGAAACATGTATTTAATATGATGTAATGTATCACCCATTGTTAATTACTTTTACTTGTAGATAAATTGAATGATTAAAGTAATATTAATATTTAGGGACAATAAAAAAAACTGATTATTTATAAAAATATTTAAACGTTTATTTATATCATTGGTTTCTGTCAACATGAAGGCTTTTTGTAGTCTTTTTCATTTATAAAATTTAATTTGCATCATTTCCGGCTATGAAAATAATGGACATACCTGCAGTAAAATGAATTTTCAACTTCTCAACTACTCAACGTTCGTGTTGCATTTACCGTAGAGTCGGTGTGTGTAATGGGAAAGTTCACAATTTGGAATTTCGACAAGACAACGTTTCTTAAAATAAATGACGGTTAGTTTTTAAAATATTTTAAAATATACTTATTTACCTTTGCCTGATTTAAAACAATTTCCATTGATTATTAACATGAACAGAACTTCGTAGTGTTTTATAATTAAGAAAAAAGACAATTTGTTCGATTATGTTTAATGGTAAATCCATGATGTTATTTTTGCGTTTGTAGATTTTTAAATATTGAGATTAAACCGTTAAATATGTAAATATGTGATGTGCGGCGCACTCGCGTTGGAAAACTTAACCAAGCAATGGTGGGGCGCACTCGCGCCGATGCTCGTATAGGAACCCGATACTTTCAAGATGGGCTGATTCTGGTATAGAAATCGAAACTTTTACGAAAATCCGAGTTAACCCTTGAGAGTAAAAGCCCGATTTAACCCGAAACTGACAAGGCGGAAAACCGAGTAACCCGGAATAATCGGGTATCCTTGTCATGCCTAATGCTAAGTACTTCGCATGGGGGCACTCTGTTCTTGGCAGCGTCGCGGATGATCTTTAATTCGAATAAATTATGCACTGCCTTTGATAATTGACCTCGGGGAACCGCTAGTAGCAGTACCGCGAAGTTCTTTGTTCGGCATGTTTTGCCATCTTGAATTCGCCTTTTCTTAATGCTATCTTAACAGCTCATCTCTAGAATGTTTTACATAAATCATCAACAAATTAACAATCTACGAGTAACAATATAATTTATTTGTTTCACATCATTGTAAAACAAAAGATCTTTTCCATTTTTCCTTTCCTCACTTGAAATAAAAAGAAACAAATCCATTTAATAAAATTTATTAAACATTTCACTACATAAAAATCGATCAAATATCAATCAAATAATCTCTTCGTTGTACAAATAAACTTACAAACCCCATGCTCTCCACTGACATAGTACACTCTATCCAACCCTTTACCAACTACGGCAATTGATGTAAGTTTACCAAAGGTTTCCGGCAGATTAAACTTTCTACAGTCAAAATAAAAATATAGAAAATTCCATTTATGCACGTTGTGAAACATTATCAAACCATCAGTAGATCCTGCAGCTAACGTTGAGCCATGGAAATCCATCGCTTCAATTACATTACTTCCAAAATTACTAGTAAACCCGCTATAGAAATGGCGTTTGCGATCGGAAAGATCGATAAATTGCATTAATGTCGATTCGTCCTCGCCTTTAGAGAGCATCGAAGTAAATATGAAATTATCATCGAGAATCCATGTATTTGACAAATGGATGATTCGGTTCATAGAACACCAATGCAGAGCTCTTTGAAACACTAATCTCTCATTTTCTTCTACGTTTAAATGAAATCGGAGAAATCGTTCATGAATTACAACCGAACACACGCTGTCCATCAATGACACAGCCATCATCTCAGGATTCGTTCTTCGTCTCATCTCTAAATCTATGTCAATTACAAGTGCCCATTCAAACACATTCGTCTCTATATCTGGACGAATTTCAATAATTCGTAATCTGTAGTCCAAAGAAATATAAGCTATACGTGACTTGTGTATACTTAAACCTTTTTTATGGTGAAGAAAATCCCTAGTCACAGGAATCTTTTCTTCACTACGAAGATCAAAATGAGTAACCGTTGAAGAGCAGACTACCACCAGACACGAAGGCTTTTCATTGTCTGCTTCGTCTGTAAAAAGTGGATTTTTAAATTTTAGGAATTTCAAACCAATAGTATACATACATACCAGAAATAAAATGAACTTTTTCAATTCCGTCAATAAGACGGAAAGTCTGATTTCCATCTGGATGTTTAACAAGAACATCATCATTTGTTAAACCCATACCAATATAATCACCTGAAGAATAGTGTAGTAGTGTGGAAAAGTCTAGACAAATTTGAAAGCTTACCACAAGCAGCCACAGAGATAATAAACAAATCCTCTTGCAAATAAATCTCTTCTACTTCGATATCAATTTCATCCCTGTGATTCTTCCAAGAATACCAATTATCATACAATTCGGCCCATTCGGCATTCGTGTTGCATGTACCGAAAATTCGACTTTCATATTCCGATAGTTCCTCTACTGGAATTTCCTCAAGGCAACGTCTCTTAAACATGTATCGGTTAGTTGTTGAAATTTATAAAATACATTTATTTACCTTTGCCAGACTTAAAACGCCGTTCCTCCATTGATTATTAATACGAACTACACTTCGTAGCGACTTATAATCAAGCATTACGACTATTTTTTCGATTATTTCGAGTGGTAAATCCATGCTGCAAGTGCCGCGACCCAACGGGCTTGTTTTGGGGTACTTTTTAAATATGGAGGTTATCGGTTAGACAACCCTTAGATGCGTGATGTGCGCGAACGTACACTGCGCATGTAACTGCGCACGCGCATTGAGGAATAGGACTAGTACCGACTTTGCGAACGTTGTGAGGGTTGTAAACGTTGCGACTCCTGTTTGCCAATGCAAATATACGCAGAGGTCAAAGAATCGTGGGTGCGTAAATGACTGCAATTCATTTAGTGACTTTTGTGTTTTAGGTTTCCGATCCTGAAAACTAGGCACTCTCTCTGCAAGAGCGAGTACCATGTATCGGCAAAATGCGGAACTAATACGTGAAATTCAAATTTTGTTCTAAAATATTTTCTATTTGCATGTTATAGAATGCCCATTCTTGTACGGATCGATTCCTCATTAAATATAGATTATTTTGATATACACATCTATGCCTAAATCTTGGGCGATTATTGAGAAATATCCCGTGAAAAAACTTATTTTCCGTTGTGTAGTCAAGCAATAAGACTATTTATTCAATTATTTCGACTGGCAAATGTATGTTGAAATTTTCGTTTCAAGAGAAAAATTTAAAAATAGTGGTAATTCGTTTATCAACCCTTAGCTATGATTAACATATTCAAGCCACGTAGGTTGCATATGATGATTTTGTTTTGCATATATTTGGAAAAAAAAACAAAAAGTTACGAAAACACCCCAAAGAAATAGGTTTTAACTTAACAACTTAATTTTTAAATTGCAACGTGAAATGCAATAAGTAAATTTTCTAATATAACAAGTATAGAATAGTTGCCTATAACTTGAGAAACTTCTATCTCAGTCTGGGACATACAAACTAATATCAACTGATGAAATTCTTTGTCAATTATACGCAAGCTAACCTTATTTATGTCAAGTTTTGAGGTTAAATGTACCTATCTATACATACTTGTAACTATAAATACTAAAAAATCTGTAAAACTGTGTATATTTCTTGATCATTTCCAAGATGATTAAAGGTATATTCCTATAGTTACTTCGTTCCTACTTATTTTATTCTTTCTACAGTGCATAGGCCACTTTTAAACGACCAGATGGCTGATATACATTTACATGATTTTAGACGAGGCTAAATCTGAGAAGTTATCTAAACAAGAGCGTAGAAAGCAAAAGGTTGCTGCAAGAGCTTCAAAAGATGCTTCAGATGATTCTGCAGCAACTTCAGCAACGAAATCCCAAGAAATAGTTACAGATTCGGCTTCAACAGAAGTTAAAGGTAAGGAAAAATTGTAATTTTTTGCAAGAACATGTTGTTAATTCATAAATTTTGGTTTTTAGAAGTTCCTTCTGGAGATAAGCTTTCAAAGCAAGAAAGAAGAAAGCAAAAAGTAGCTTTAAAAGCAGCAAATGCAAACTTGGAAGCTCAGAGTAAAGAAAATATTCCGGTTAAGCAGGAAAAACTTGGTGATAAACCAATGCAAGATAAACAGTCACAAGGTTGGTAGGAATCATAAACTTTTTAAACGTATTTTCAACATTTTTAAATGAAAATATGTTTTAGACGAAAAGAATGAAAAATCAAAATCAGAGCTACGTGCTGAACGTCGTGCAAAACAAGAGCAGCAGCGACTCGCTAAAGAAAATGCCAAAAAGGCACAAGACACTATAAAAAAGAAGCCAGGAGGCTCCCCCGAAAAGAATTCGACTAAAGTAGATGATAAACGTGAAGCACTCAAGAAAATCCACGACACGGCGCCGAAACATAATAAAATCCAACTTTTTCGTCATTTAGGAACCCATCGCATTGGTCTACAATGCCTCTATCAAGATATTCACCCAAGTATCGTGAAACTGGGCGCACAGTACGCGTCCAAGACGATTATCGGCTCTGATGCGCGTTGTTTAGCCCTACTTCAAGCTTTAAATCAACTAATCGTCGATTTTCAAACGCCAATTAATCAAGAATTGTGCAGAGCATTTGAAACACATTTAAGTAATAATGTTGAGCACTTACATTACTGTCGGCCGTTTGCAGTGTCGATGACGAACGCACTGCGACATTTCAAGTTGAATCTCGCTCAACTGAAGACGTCGACGCTCACAGACAGCGAGAAAAAGGAGCGGATGAAGTGGCTTATCGTTAGTTATGTTGAGGATGAGATCCAAAAGGCTGCGACGGCGATAAGTCAAAAAGTCTGCGAGAAAATCACGAATAACGATGTGATTCTAACGTATGGTCACTCGTCGTTGGTGAATAAAATCTTGATCGATGCGAAGAAGGAAGGTAAAACGTTCAAAGTGATTGTGGTTGACGCGAGGCCTTTGTTAGAAGGCAGGCAAACACTGACGAAGCTCGTGAATGCCGGTATTGAGTGCACTTATGTTTTGATAACTGGGGTTAATTTCATTATTAAGCAAGCGTCGAAGGTACTTTTTGGTGCGCATGCTCTGCTTAACAACGGATATGTTATGGCAAGAGCAGGCACGGCATTGGTTGCACTGATTGCGAAGATGCATATGAAACCGGTATTGGTGTGTTGTGAAACTTCGAAGTTTTCGGAACGTGCACAAACGGATAGCTTCGTCTACAACGAGATCGGTAAGGTTAACCTTTTTTAAAATCTTTGGGGTTATGTTGACGTTTGTTTTTTAACTGTATGCAACCCATTGCACACATTTAACAAGTCTGTGATAGTTCATTGCAAATCTAACTAGTGTAACATTTTTTAAAATTTGATTAGAACCAAAAGTTGAGGTTATAATAGTGACATCGTTACATCCAATAGTCTCCAGAAATTTTTGTAAAGATAACCTTAAAATATTTTTATATTAAGACATATATTCACGTCAAAGATCGGACGTATTTACACGTCAAAAACAAAAAGGACGTATATACGTTTTAAAAGATAAAGACCGTCATAATCTCAAAAATATACCCAAATGGAAATGTGATTACTTACTCATTGAAAACTGAAATGATTTACAGGTGACCCCGACGCAGTTATGCAGATAAACGACAAATCAGGAAATCTAAACGCCTTGAATCTGATGTACGATGTAACCCCGCCGAAATACATCACTGGAGTAGCGACAGAGTTAGGCATCTTGCCGTGCACCAGCGTGCCTGTCATCCTCCGGCTTAAACCCACCGAATTATCGTAAATAAATCCTCAACTTTGGCAAATGAAATAAATGTGTTTAATAAAACAGTTATCAATTCTCATCCTCGTCTTCATCTGATGTTTCCTCCTCAGATTGTTGCAGCCATTCGACAAACGGCACCAGTTTGGTATAGATATCTGCGGTTTTGTCAAGTTTTTCAAACCACGCAATAATCACCTCTTCAATGAGATAATCCTTGTCGTAGAGCCACTTAAGTACTTTTACAACGCATGTGGCGAGCTCATTGTTATCGAATGCAACGTCCTTGGAAAGAGAAAAATATCGTATTACCACTGATCCTACATTATTGACTAATCGTATATCTCAAGAAATACAATCAAAAATACCAGAATGAACAAATAAAAAATTACAAACCTGTATAGCTCGAATGCAATCATTCATAGAATCCTCATCGCGAATGTAGTTCTTCAGAATGGGCGAAAAGTAAGCTAAACACCGCGACAAAACCGATAAATACTGCGAACCATCTAGCAGCTGCAATGGCAAGCTCAATACAGCGTTGCACACGTAGTAATTTACCTAAAAAATGACACAATTTAAGATTTTTCATCCATTTCGAAGATATAAATCGGTGCAACCTCTTTAAGGGACACATTATACGCGTATCGCGACGAGTTAATTTCGAGTATTAGATTATGACACGGCAATTTGTCCAGGAAGCCTCGCTCCAAGCTATCCATAACTTCAGAGAAGAACACTACAAGCGGAACAAGTGAGAGAATGTCAATAATAACAGTGCACTACAAAGTTAGTGATCGCAAAACAATAAACAGCGATAAAACTTACTTTGTGTATCATCCGGCAAAGGGGACGCAGAATGCGAGTCATCCTCAGAGTCAGACGTCTCGAAACCATCGAATAAATCACATTCGGCGGTTTGGAGGGCCCTGCGATCGGTGACTACATTTCCGTCGACAATTTTATTCGTCAATTTTGATGATTTTTTAATGGTGCCTTTGATGAGGATACAGTTGTAAATTTCGGAATTGTCTTCAATTGTGATGTTTGGGAAGATGACACAATCTTTCATGGTTACGTTATCTCCGATTTTAATGTTATCGCCGATAATGCAGTTGAGGAGTTTCGCTGATGGAGATATTTGGGAATTTTCGGTTTTAATTGCATTTTTTGAAAAGGAAATTGGCCTAAAAGAGAAGTAAAACTTAAGAGGGTACGTCAATTGCAGTGCCACCTATACTTCAATGTTATCATGCATGCGTTGGATGCTGAGTTACGTGGGAGAACTGTTGGAAAGATACATAAGTAATGCAGCAAGCATGGGCGGCAGGGTGTGTGACAGTTTTTTAGCTATGCTGACAGCTGTGATAGTTGCTAAAAACGGTTTCCTACCCTGCTCGCCCGCGCTTGTTGCATTACTTATATATCTTTCCAACAGTTCTCTCACTCAACTCAGCATCCAACGCATGCGCGATAAAATTTAAGCGCAGATGGCACTGCTATTAATATATGTTCTCTACTATCTCCCGTGCTATGATAATAGCAAAAAAAAAAAAAACTCATACAAACACAAAAAAAAAGAAATTTCTTGTACTTACGGTTTAATTTTGTAAGATATCGGATAGAACCAACCAGCAATAATCTCAGAACTGCAATAAACCACAAATAAAAATTGTTGAATATGTCAAATCAAAAATATACCTAATATGTTGATACATATCCCAACTTGTAATAGCAGCACCCATCTGTCCATTATTAAGAACGGTACAATAAAGCGTACTATCATCCACTTCATCCACCATCATTATTCCACGAATAAAATCCCATCGTGTTTGATAATCGAAATTATCAGCAAACATCGGCAATACTGTAGGTCCACAGATGGAAATATGCGTATCTCTGAAGTTGGTTAACATGTTAACTTCGGCGTGCTCCATGAACATCTCCAGGGGAAGTTTGAGCTTCTTCCCTTCAAAGTTCTCCAAACGTCTGTGCAACAAAACTTGTTGGTTTTCATTGGTTACGATGAGCGTCTCCTCTGTAGGACAGAGGCCTTTTTGTTCCAGACCCATTTCTTGCATGATTAGGGTCATTGTTGCTCCTTTATCTTTTTTCAACGTTGCACTAAATTCATTTTGATGGTTATATTTGCATTATTTACAGGTTTAAAAGGTAAACTTACATATGCTGTTTCAAAATTGGTAGTAGTTTAATATTGGAAATGACACCAGGTTCGACCAGGATGAAATTGCCTCGAATTACACCTTTTCCATCAATGTCTCGCAAACAATCGCCGAGAGAAGTGCAACTTTCTGATACTAAGACGTGGACGTCCATTACATGGGCCCACATTTCCGTCTTTTTAGCTTTACTAAAATATCAAAATAAAGTAAAACATGAAGCAATGAAGTGGTAGGACTTATTTTAAAAGGAATATTACCTAATATAATCTTTAATTGCATCACAATGTCGACAACAGAAGATGAAAGTCTCTTCAACGCCTCCGGAAGCCAAGAACTCTAAACTATAGTCGATTATAGGTTTATTCACAAGTGGCAGAAGCATCTGTGAATAATAATAATGTTAAAATACAAAAAGAGAACGCGTCCAATTGGAATATCTCAATATGTTCATACAAACGATGAATCTTCAGATATAGCTTCAAACTCCTCGTTGAAATCATCTGCAATCAGTATAGCTTGTACGACGTCGTCCTTTTTAAGGAGTTCTTTGTTTTTCGACATTTTTGTTGTTAGGTTTCTTTAAAAGAAAGTAAAACACACGAAATAAACACTTTTAAAGTACACTGAACATTTAAAGGTTAGACTTTGAAGCAGTGTATTGGATTGCCTACATTAAAATGTATTTATAATAATTATTCATATACATTCTAAATATTCACGTATAGCTACAAATTCTTTAATGAAATCATCAGCAGTTTTTTGTTTTTTGGCAATTGATGCCGACATGAAATAAAAACTGTTAGTACAAGGCACATAAGTTCATTGTGTTGCCTATTTTACAGATATTTTACCATAATTACCTTCAAATAAATAAAATATTCATTTTATGACCTCCCAGGACAAATTTTAATTATTTAATAGCAAAAAAAAAACAAGTCTTACTCATCAAAATTTAACTTTTAAATTACAAGTTTTATCAATATAAATCTAAAAGTACACTTTTAAAGCTCTTAAATGTAATAAATGTTATAATACACACATATTTATAAAAGTAACGCTTAAAATTTAAGTTTAAACAAAGTTTTTCTTTGTGCAATAGTCAAATGATCCTACGAAATCATACAATACACTCGTTGACTCTTCATTCTCACAATATTAACAGGTGTACTCAGGTAACCCGATTAGAAAGAGAAAGCACGAGTTTTTAAGCTAAGAAAGGTGATGGCACCTGTAATACCCCAAGAAAGCTTCACCAAATCGAAAAGTCAAAAGTCAGGTGCAAGTTGTCATTTAAATTATTGATAATTCCAGTTACTATTCGATTCTGGAATGAAATGTTTGTTTGTATCGAACGCTGACCGCAATTCGCAGCAAAAATGGGGACTGAGAAGGTAAAAATTCCTCAAAATTCTCTTAATTAAGATGAGAAAATTGTTTATACTTCTAACCTATGCTTATCTTTAGATGCTCTTCCGGCTGGATCAGCCTCACGGCCTGGGGGACATCTACATCGCTTGGCAGAATGGTTCTGGTAACTTTCTGGCCACAACCGGAGTCGATTCCGTTGTGAATGTGTTTGATCGGTATGGGAATACTCAGGAGATAATACGACTTCCTAGGTTGGATAATAATTTAAAAATTTATTTATAATATTTCTTTCTTGAATCTGAGATTGTAATAGATGTTTTTAAAGTTTGTGTGCAGGATTTGCCTGGGATTCTGACGGTGATGTCTTGGGGATTATAAGTCAGGCCTCACAGCTTATTCTATGGGATGCCAACACAAAAAAGAGGCAGAATATTGATATTGGTTTGAGGGACGTTTTAACTTGTATTCTCTGGGCTAAGGCTATGCCTGTTTTAGCTGTTGGTACAGCTAAAGGGAATGTTTCGATTTATAATCATGCTACTTCGAAGTAAGTTGCCGTTTTTTGTGTTTCAATGATGTTAAACTGATGATGGTCGCATGCTAACTTTAGAAATTGTCAAAATTCCGTTCTCCCGATGTGTTTATACAGTTTAAACACACTTTTAGTAAAAAAACGCAGTTGAGGCATATCAAAACAAGTATTACATATATCTTAGCGACACTTTCCCAAAATGTATAAAAGAAAACATTCTAACTTTCGATAAGATACTGAGGATATATGTTCATTTAAACATGGTTTTCTCTTATATATTAGCGAAACTTTGAAGTGCTCCCGATGTGTTTAAACACAATTTTAGTGAAAAACGTAGTTTGAACACATCAAATCACCTTTTCTCTTTATGGGCACGTTATGGGCATATCTAAAGACGTTTTTTTCCAATATGTTAGCTTCACAAACCAAAAATGTCTGAAAACATCCCAATCTTTGAACTGTTGAACATACAGATCTCCCAATGTGTCTAAATTCATATATTGTAACAAAATTCTCAAATTTCAGGCGTATCCCAATAATAGCAAAACACTCCAAAAAGATAACGTGCGGAGGATGGAACAAAGACAACCTTCTAGCCCTTGGTTCCGAAGACAAAACAATATCAATAAGCAACATGGAGGGAGATACTCTACGTGTAATAGCCCTCAGAGCTGAACCTTCAGATATTCAATTCTCCGAAATGAAACTAGACGAACGTGCAGGAGGTGAAAATACAGTCAGTATGATTGTAGGCAGGCGCACACTGTATTTATACCATCTGATGGACCCGGAAAATCCAATCGAACTAGCGTTCCAACAACATTATGGATCCATTGTTACCTACAAATGGTTTGGGGATGGATACATTTTGCTGGGATTTTCCGCCGGTTATTTTATAGCCATCTCAACGCATATTAAAGAAGTTGGTCAGGAGTTGTTCCAAGTGAAGAACCACAAGATTAATTTGTCTGACATTGGATTGTGTCTTGCTGCTGGAAAAATTGCTTCGGCTGGAGATAATACGTATGTTCATGTACTTTTAGACTACATTGTTAAAGTTATCTTCTTTTTTCTAGTGTCAAAATTCATGATATATCAAATTTGCAAGAAACCTTAAGCGTTTTGAATTTATCACAAGAAATCGGGATTGATAGGGTTGCATGGAGCACCGATGGACAATTACTAGGAGTATGTACAAGAAATGGTACAGTGGTGGTCTATGTTTCAGATATGCCAACTCTGATTGCAGTTTGTGGACCTCGCATTGCGATACAGTCGAATTTAGTTGAGATTAGTTTGTATAAGTATTCTCCTGAGAAGGTTAGTACGGGAAAAGTAGGAAAATCCATTATTTTCCTAGTTTTCCGGGACTGTAACAAGCACATTTTCTTAAATTTTTAGGGACCATCTGTTTCTATAGCACTAGAGACAGAACCACAAGTGATAGCAGTTGGTCCTTCGCACCTGGCATCAGCTATGAACAATCGAATATGGTTCTATGACTTACAAATATTTGAAAAGAATTCCTACAACCCTCCCAAGAAACCCCCAAGTGTTCGACAATACCTTGGACATGTTACCAACATCAAATTAAATTCAGAATACGTTGCTGTTATGTACGATGGAAAGATACAACTACATTTGGTGAGATATACTTTGATAAAAAGATCTGTGGGAATGTTTACTAAACCAAATATTTATTTTGTTAACGTAATCATATACAATTATAGATGAATGGAGCTGAAGTAGAAAATGAAGACCGCGAAAGCATAATCTTTCCAGACGGAAACGTCCAAAACGTAACCATAACATCTCACATGCTCACTAACGAATTTTTGATCTATACAACCGATGCTGGACAGATAATTTACTTTTGCGTAGAAGAATGGGCAGTGTCAAGCCAGTATCGTCACCAAGTAGGAATTCAGACCATCCATGTAGATCCAGCCGGTACAAGATTAGTCTTTTTCGACGTAAAATCCCAAGGGTTTCTCTACAACGCCGTAAACAACGAAACTTTGGAGATAGCCGATCTCCCTAACAAAGTTTGTGGCGTTACTTGGGATAGCAACTTCACGGATCGGAATTGCTTTGTCGTCTTTGATGAGAATGAAATTTTTACCTATCTCTATGTGACACAATCGGTCTATGGTTCGTCCATACAGAAAATCGGTGTTACCACTCTAGCCTCTAAACAAACACCTTTGATAATGTTTGGAGGTGAGGTTATTTCTGCAACAGCAGGAGGGCAATTAACGCAACTACATTTAAACACACATGATGTTAACCAACCCTCGAATGTTGATAAAGATCGTAGTATGTTGGAGAATAACTTTAATAAACAACTAGACCTTCATAGATTTCAAAGTGCTTGGTCCACTGCTACGTTATTGGGTTCCAAGGAACTTTGGAAGAAACTGGCGCGAAAGGCAATTGTGAATCTGGAGATTGATTTAGCTATAAGGGTTTTCAAGCAGTTGGAAGATGTGGCTATGGTTCAGAGTTTAGAGGAGTTGGATGATGTGGAGGATCAGAAATTGTTATCTGGGCATATTGCTCTTTGTTTGGGAGACTATGATCAAGCTCAGGTGTGTTTTTTGAAGAGTAGTAACCCTATAGTTGCTTTAGAAATGCGTAGGGATTTGTTGCAATGGGACCTGGCTTTGCAACTTGCAAAGAAGATGGCTCCAGATCAGATTGTGTATGTTTCGAAAGAATATGCTCAACAACTGGAATTCACGTAAGTTATTTTCTATTATGTGAAGCCTTCGTTTTCTTTGAGCAGTCATCAAAAAGTGTATAACTATAACACCATTTTTATATTGTCTGCAGTTATTATTCTATCCTATAATTGTCCCTCTATTGCGATCTTGACCGTTCCTTTGCCATACCCTCAAACTCAATCACTAAGTTTTCCCTGGTGCCTATCTACTTCTTACAGAACGCACAGTTTATGTGTTCTACTTCCATCAAAATCTTTTTCTCAGTATCTTCATGCTCCCACTGCTATTTTCGTCTCCACGATCTATGGTCGCTCACGTGAAACTCTTCCGAGCTAATCTTGGACCAAGCCTAGGAGTGTTTGACCCTAGCAATTTTCTTCCTTTAATCTTGTTCCCTCCTCCTTTCCCCTTCTGAAGGTTTCATGATTTTTCAAAGATATCTGTTCCTCCCACATCTCCCAAACCACCTCTACCTATACCAACAAGTACTTCTTAATCCCTCATAAATTTTCAGAGGAAATTACTCCGAAGCCTACGTTCACTACGAGAAGGGTCTCCAAGGCGAAGAGTTAACCCCCGGACATATACTAACATGCAAATCCGGAATAGCAAGAACATCAATCCGTACAGGAAACTTCAAAAACGGCATTACCATCGCAAATGAAGTGAACAACAAACAATTGTACCGAGAATGTGCCGAAATCCTCGACTTAAAGAAACAATACGCAGACGCCGCCATATTCTACGATCAAGCAGGTCAATTTGACAAGGCAGCGTTGAGCTACATCAAACTCAAAAACTGGTCCAAAGTCGCCGACCTCTTACCGAATGTTTCCTCCAACAAAATACATATTCAATACGCAAGAGCAAAAGAAACAGAAGGAAAGTATCAAGAAGCAGCAGAAGCTTACTATAACGCTAAAGACTACGACTCTGTCATCCGTCTTCAATTGGACTATCTCAATAACCCGGAAGTGGCAATTGAACTAGTCCAAGAGACGAAAAGCATAGAGGGTGCTAAACTTATTGCAAGGTTTTTCCAAAGATTAAACGATTTCCCAACAGCCATCCGTTTTTTGGTGCTATCAAAATGCCATGATGAAGCCTTTGAACTTGCTAGGAAACATTCAAAGCTGCAGTTATACGGGGAAATCTTACTAAACAGTCTGGATCCGGACGAAATCAAACCAGAGTATTTTAACTCTCTTGCTCTATACTTCGAACAGGAACGAAACTATTTGTATGCAGGCAAGTACTGGTTCCACGCAAAGGATTACAATAAAGCCATGAAGTTGTTGCTCAGAGTAGCCAAATCAAATTCTGATGAGAACGAGGCTTTAAGTACTGCTATAGACGTAGTGGCGTCTTCAAACGACGAATACTTAGCTGCTCAATTGATTGAGTATCTTTTGGGGGAAGTTGATGGTGTTCCAAAGGATCCTAAATACTTATTCAGGCTTTACATGGCTAGGAAACAGTTTAAAGAAGCTTCAAAGTCAGCGATTATCATTGCTAACGAAGAGCAAATCAATGGGAACTATAGAAATGCTCACGATGTTTTGTTCGGAATGTATCAGGAGTTGAAGCATAATGGTATCAAAGTCCCTCAGGAAATGTATATCAGCTTGATGCTTTTACATAGTTATATCTTGGTTAGACTACATGTGAAAAGGAGTGATCATTTAAAAGGAGCTCGTATGTTGATACGAGTGGCTAATAATATTTCAAAGTTTCCTTCACGTAAGTTACTATTTTTTGGAAAATACTCCGTCAAAATCGCGGTGAAAATAAACCGTAAAACATCCACAATCAAAGTTTCTATTTTTTATTACTATAACTATTTTCTAAATCACTGTATTTTTAGATATCGTACCAATTTTGACATCAGCTGTGATCGAGTGTCATAGAGCAGGTTTAAAACAAGCTGCTCATAAATACGCCACACTTTTAATGAAACCTGAATATAGAAAGAAAATTGACGCAAAATACGCCAAGAAAATTGAAGCTGTTGTTAGAAAACCACCGAAAAGTGGCAAAGATGGTGAAACTTTAGATGATCCTTTGGAGGATTTAACGCCATGTCCGTTTTGTGACAATAAATTGCAGGAAAGTGAAATATTTTGCAATGTTTGCAAAAATCACATTCCTTTCTGTATTGTTACTGTAAGTAATTCGCCATCATTCAATTAATTTACTTCCAATTCATTAATTTTCAAAAAATTCTTATTGTTATTTTTATTCATTTGTGATATTTTTTTTATCCATTTAAGGGTCGCCATATAATTGCTGCTGATCTAACTGCATGTCCAGAGTGCGAATTTCCAGCCATAATGACGGAGTTTATAAAGTATGTCGTAATATATTTTTGATCAGACCAACACTAAACAATTTCTGAACGTTTCAGAGTATTAGATACAGAAGACACGTGCCCAATGTGTACAGAGAAGATCGACTCACGACGTTTACAAAACATTGAAGATTTTAAAACTTATTTAAACTTTGAGTAATATTGGTTATGTGGTTTACTCACTCATTTGATGGATCTCTTTAGAGTTGAATTTATCATTTAGATATTATGCATTTATGTTTATTGGATTTATGTAGAATTGTAGTATTTATTCTTGAAAATATATTTATCTTTTTTCATATGTGAATTTTCGTAGGTTTATAACCCATAGACATGGCTTCAGCCATTTGTGTGTGTATGTTGGGGTGGGGGTTTAATGTTGAAAAGAAAAGATATATTTTAACTGTAAATTTGTGATTAATTGTTTAATTTCGACCATTTTTGTCATGCTATTGATTTAAAAGCTACTGACACTCATATCAATAAAAGATGAGGGTGGGTCCCTTGCGACATTAGTGGTCATGTTTCTCTTTTTAATAGTGAGGTAATACTTCCTAAATACTATAAGCTCTCTTCGATAAATATCGATATATCAACATTGTTACTAGATTTCGAGTGAATTAATTGTAGAAATACCAACAATTTCTCATTTTTAAAGCATAACGTTTTATACCACTATTTAAGGCCGAGGTTTAGAAACTTTATATAGGGGCACCTTCCTTTTTTAAAACTTTTAAGACAGCCTTCATGTTTAAATTCTGTCTTCTTAATAATATGTCATAATATACGTGTTCAGTAACATTCCAAGGAAGACCCACTCTTAAATTATTGTATCTCTTCAGATTGTGAGACTAGTCAGTGGCTACCTCCGGGTTTGAGAACCTCTTTTTTAAGGTATCAATATAGGACCCTAATTTATTTAATGGGATGTTTGCGCTTTAAATTAGTAAAAATTAAAAAAAAAAAGAAGGTAACTTACAATCCTTCGATATTTGATGTTATAGAAGTACACATTTCAGTTCCTCCGTTTGGTCTTGGGTCCTCTTGATGAAAGGGTGTATTCTAGAGTTCTGCATCATGTCAATAAGAAAACCTGTAAATATAGGATATTCTTTTAGGATATTCTAGATTTCTCTTCAATGTTATTCAGAAAATGTATATAGTTCACCCTTATGAACATAGATAGCGCGTCACTGCAGAAAATTTTATAAATTCAGGATATTTAAAACTTCTTCTAATTTCACTAAATTGTCAACTATTTGTGATATATTTAATCTAATGTCTTTTTGCATATAACAACATTATTGAATCCTTTCTGTTAATATCAACCGAATTTAAGCATTAATAACTAAAATATAATAATTCCGCAAAAGAACGAATTCACATGAAACATAGTTTCACAAAAGTATGATAAATATATCAGCATTTTTATCTTTATCTCCACTGGGCGAGGTGATTAAGTAATAAAATTACGCAAATTTAATGTATTCCACTGAGCATATTTCGCATGCAGCAGCCAACTGTGACCAACGACATCCACGTCCACAGCGGCAACAAAAAGCGGCAGCGATTTTTGCAATTCGAACACCAGCATCGACCGTATCAGGTTTTATTTATTGTTAAGCCCCTAATGGCAGCATCGCTTTGTGCGCACCCCGTGCGCATAAAACCGAATGCGAACCGGATTAAGGTCGTTACATTATGCGCTCTCGCCGCCGCTGCGGCGCGTCGTGGATTTATTTTGCGCCGCATGCTTCAATGGCGCACGCAATCGAACTTTTCAAGCATTCGCCTCGTTTTTTATGGTATCGTTGAACAACAATGTGTAATTTTACCTGATATCAATTATCTACATTTCTTTCCTAAACGATCATGTACTAAAATTTAAAGTATTAGAATACTAACAACATAATTGTTTCATTTCACCTTTACTCGTACCGATATTTATGGATTTTTTGGGTTTTTTAAACCAGTAAAAAACCAAAAAAATGTATCTTTATGAAATTTCGAGATGGGGTAGGGCCCATCTAGCCCATTAAATGATTGCATCCATGGGCATGTAAATAAGTGTCCCGTACTTAATTTCAAAAATCGGACAATTTTCGGTTTTAGACCAGATTCCGTATATTGGAGGTTTTGCATATGGTAGGTTTCTTCGTATTTCGAGTACAAACAAATAGTTAACATCTTTCTACAGGGCTTACAGGCTCATAGGCTCAAGGCAAATTTGTATATACTGGTTTACCCAACAATATTTACTTTAAAATCTATGAGTAAATATAAAGGCCCGAAATTCGTAAGAACGTACTAAATTTCCACCGTTGCGACCAACAAACGTACCCCAAAAGGCCAAGATTAAGACATGTAGACTCACAAATATTTAATGATAAGATATGGACCGATGCAACACGGACTTCTCTGTGTCCCACGCCGGTCACATTGGGAGCTATCCCAATTTTCAACCGAGACCCTCTCGCCTCTCGCGCATATAAACATACACATAGCGATGTCGAAGTTTAAAGTCAAACCGTAATTTGTATACATTAGTACTAGTTTCTTGGCCAGTGAAAACCCGTAGATAGTGTCGCTGTGGCGCGTGCAAACAGGCCAAACGAACGATAATATAATCCCAAGTATAAATTCTGATTTAGTTTGGCGACGCTGACACCCAACCTCGGGGATGATGAATGCGCGAAGAGACCGTACCCGGTGTGCGAGGTGGTAGCCGGGACGGGTCAGTCCCTCGATGCCAGCCAGCCTCCACCTCCCATCCTCCCAACCTCTCTCTAATGGCTGCGACGGGACGATGGCAAACCCAAGACCGACAGATTACACCGTCGGGGATTCCCGAACTCGAAACTTCCTAATGCCGCGTGATTTTCTCCCAGTTACGAACCCCTCACAACCCCCGCCACTGCCAACAAGCTACAAGCTATCTACACTCCTCCACAACGCCTCCTGCATCGTCGCCTACGGCCACTTACGTACATAAATACGTTATGCATCCGCCATTCGTTGTCGATGTATATGGCCGTCTTAAAAGTTAAAACTTTATAGGGATCGGGAATTAGTTCAGCGTCGATGCTGTCGATGCCGTCCTCCAGAAACCGAGGCGAAGGCAAAGCACTCCCCCTTGTCTCTCTCTCTCAGACCTCCCACAACCTACCTATACATCTACGAAAGGGTCTTGCGTATCTCAACCCTGGAGGAATTCCTCCGGGTGCTGTAGAAATCGTCTTTGCGGTTGCATAATGTAAAGAAATCAGATTTATCGCCCTGTTACAGTTCCAACACTTTAACACCACCCGTAGTAGAATATGTCGAAACTTTTTTCCTCTTACAATTTTCGATTATATTACCAAAAACATCGAATTTTACTTTAACCATCCGTAGTGTTTGTTTCCCCCATTTTTTTTAGTTTTGTCTGTTCACCACGATAATATCCACATAGCCGTAGTTAATTACTTTTATATTAGTTTATTCAGTTGCAAAAACTTTTGTGTTTTATGCAGTTGGCGGCGGGCAGGCAGTCAGGCAGGCTTGGAGGCAGGCAGGCGTTGCATTAACACGCGGTCGCGTACAACGCGTAATTGAAAATAATTTGATTTGTTAGAGCCTGCGTTTTATATCATTTGGGAATGCAACGTCAACCGCAAAACATAATGCGCGCTGCGGGATCTAACAATGCTAATACATTACTATTATTGCATTTCGCTACTGAATTTCTGCATTTCTGCGTATGAAGAGCGGTGAATACGTGGACAGTGGAGTGCGGGACGAACGAGAGAGTTTTATGTTTCAGACACGAGGCGCAAAATGCCATCAAAAACATTTTAAATGGCAAACTAACTAAATAATGCAGATAAAGTGAAATAATTTTATTTGTTTTCAATTGGGAGAGGTTATTCGGTTTTGTGTTTGTTTGGCAATTAAACTCTAAAGTGGTGAAAAGTGAAATATTTGGTAGTTTGATATTGAAAATTAACGGATAGGAATGTTTTGAAGCTTGAATTTAATGATGATTTTTGTCTTTTGTACGGGGTTTTATGTGTCGGATGACATCGCAGGATTGAGTCGTGTCGTGTAGTGTAGCATCGCGTCGCGTCGCTTGACATGGTGTACTGCCGTGAAGCGTCACGTCACGTCAAGTGGAGTAGCCTCGCTTCGCGACGTGCATTATCGAATTGTGTAGAGTTACGTCAGGTCGTGTAGAGCAGTATTGCACTGAGTAGTGTTGAACAGTGCCACGTCGTATAACATTGCGTTGTATAACGTCATGTAGCGCCGCGTCGAGTAGTGTCGCGTGGCATCACTTTGCGTCGTGTATTATCGAATCGTGTAGAGTCAAGGAAACACATGCAATAGAGAAAGTCCAATAGCATGTAATATCACACCGCGTCGTGTCGTGTATCGTCGCACCGTGAAGTGACGTGTAATATCACTTCGCGCCGCGTCGTGCCGTGTCGCGGCGCCTGCTGTGCAATCGTGTAGCCTTGCGTCGTATCAGACCCATCCAAGTAAGATACGCGGAATAAGAATGAACATCAGTATTTTTTGAAGCAGTTCAATTTTCAGAAAAAGTAGGGAGGCGTAAATGTTTAACTGTTTTATTTAGGGTTACAGGGTTCATTCAAGAACACATCAAAGTGAATTATTTCAGAATTAAAAAAATCCTCCCAAAATGATATTATCCGCACTTCTTCGGAATATTCATCTATTTATGCCAAAAACTCGTATATCATCAAACATGCCAAATTTAATCGTCGATTACAATCGCTCCGAGATGACAAACCATCCAGAATTGCGGCTTAGAAATAATTTCATTCCGCAACGCTGTCGAGTGTAACTAATGCAAGTGCGATTGGTTAATAGGATCGCCACGTGAGCTGTCGGTATCAGTGCTGGCCGCAGCGGTCACGTGCCGTTCGCGGTGGCCCAGCCAGCCAGCTATCACTATCAGATATATATCTCGCATATAAAATCATAGCCATTTAGGGGAAGCAACGCAAGGCGTCCGACCCGTCGGCGTCGCCCTCCCCGTTTCCTCGTGTGCGTCGATGTCGTGGGCACGTTCCCCGGCCGGAATGGAAATCGACGATTGCATTCGCGCGCGCGTGCCCCGTCCGCAAAGCATTAAATGCATTTATTGTTCATATAAACGCATTTTACAGCCGCAACCAGCGCCCTCTCATCGCCCTTCGCTCGCGTTGCGTAACCGCATTTATAGAAATTTCATTTTACGGCCGTCCCGCCACAACGACAGACGATCTAATTACGACCGAGCTTTTGAGCCAGTTAATTGACGACGGAAAGAAGAAATACGAGCGTTCTTCTTAAGATGACGTTTGCGTTTAACTGTTTAACTGTTCAACTGCTCACAATCAGTTTTGAGAGTCGCCTCGGGGTATATGAATGGATGAATGAATGAAGGAAGGAATGTCCTGAAAATGCTCTATTAAAGCGCATTTGTCGGGAATGTAAAAGGGAACGCTCGCTGAAGGTTCGCTGTCACGTTTAATATTTCTTGACTTAAATCGGTTTAGTCAAAGTCATGCTTATCGCGCTAATGTCGGATTTTTACGCCGGATTGTCGTCGATGTGTTTGCGGATTAAAATTAGGGATATTGTCGCAACCGTGGGAAACGAGGGTTCACTTCAACTTGAACCAGTAGTGCCAGGCCGCTACCAGTTGAAAGTTGGACCATTGGCCTTTTTTGATCGAAGAGGATCATACAACTATATATCATACGGTTATACTGGGTGATTTTTGAGCTCTTCCACAAGTTTTTATTGAGACTACAGAAAATTATGTAAGATAGTCTTTCTCTTTTACATCACAGAATGATTGTTTAAATCCGGTTGGGGGCATAATTTCCTTTCTGACAATTTTTAAATTAAATTCCTACAAAACTCTTAATATAAAGGATGTTATACACTCGAGACCAGGGGTCGGCAAACATGGTAGCTTTTATACAGAAAATATATGTGCAACTGATATTCCGTATAATTCTGTTTTATACTGATTGCTTGCCGACCTTTCACCCAAAACTAGAGGTCAGCAAACTGTTTTCGGATAAAATTGCAATAAAACATTTTAAAGAATTTACGAACCCCAATCCAGAACATTATTCTATAATATTTGTTACAAAAAGTATATCTTTGCATCGGTTATTACAGGATAATGCCATTCATTGATTGTGGATTGCCGACCCTTGATCCAAAATTAGGGTCTACAAACTATTCTGATAACCTTTAAATAAATTTGCAATAAAATATTTGTTTAAAGGATGTTATATATTTCTAAATCGCCAATCGAGATCACGGGTCGGCAAACGGTTGCCGACCCTTGACTCAAATCTAGAGGTCGGCAAATTTTTCGAATAATTTTCAAATACAAATGCAATAATTTGTATAGGTTGTGTTATAGATTTCCGAACCCGATCGAGACCAGGTGTCGGCAAAGGGTGATAAGACATGGTGATAAGCTCAGTGTAACATTTTTCATTTACTTATTGTTAGAAGTATTCATCTTTAAGTCAATTTACTATGAATATAAACATAAGCGTGTTTAACTATTTTCAGAATAGGGGTCGGCAAATAATTTATAGTCTGAGCAAAAAAAAAAACAATTGTTTCCACAGAGTTATGAACATCATCAAATATGCCTGCATACAATTAGTTGCCGACCCTTGGTCCTGGTTAAGAGTACTATCCGTGGGCATTTTTTCTCCCATCACCCTGTATTACGCAACACACATTGAAATATCAATGATGCGCCGCGCATGAAAGAACATTACACGCCATTCACCACCTCATTGTTGGGCATCCATCGACTCTGTGATGTCAGTGTGTGTCCTGTGTGTGTTGGAGTGTCTGTCTCGTCGCATCTCTGCTTGTCTGTCTCTCATCGTCCCTCGACATTTGCGATTAGAGAGACGCAGAGGCGACTAGGGAGCGGAGTGGTTGCGAGTGACGGTCACTCAACAGAATAAAATATTATAATAGCTGGATCGCTTTTTAATCTAATTAGATGTGCTTTATGCGCGCCACTGCTACTATCGCACGACGAGCACGCTAGGCAACGAGCCGAATTAAATCCAAATCAGCGCCACTGGGGGGTGCATACGTAACGAACCATCCACTCTGGTAAAGCCAAATCGCATGCCAAACCAAGTGAGTACGTGATTTTTTTTGTTTTCCCTTGCGTTCCTCGGGAATGTGAAACTTTTGTCGCAAACACCCTCGATGCAGTTGTGACCAGAAAAATTACGTGATATCCGAAAATATGGACATTGAGGGACCTAGTTTCTAATTTACAGTGAAAGTTCAGAAGCTTTTGAGTTTCATTGAAAATATTTATATATATTTTTGAAATATATCTAAAGAGATACATACTTTTTGAATGACATTTTTTCATCATGAATATTATGCTAAATTTTCATAAGTTCGGTAAATTTATTGAGAAAAAAAGCCGAAAAAAAGGTGTAATAACTGGCTGAAAGCCAATTTTTATTCCCATATGTTACTGACTCTCAAAACAGGGAGTGATAGGAAATAATTAAAATATTTGCATTGGGATATTCTAACATGGATTGATTTACTTTCTGTCCTGAGCGGTTGTCGACCTCTAACTTGACACTTGGTTCGACAAATCTCAAAATCTCAAACGTATAAGAAGAAAAATACAATTATTTGTATAAAGGCTGTTGTGAAACTGGCATAGATTTTCTTTCTAGAAAACTATTTCTACAAAAATATCAATTTTTGTCGAAGTATGGTTGCCGACCCTTGACCCAATCCTGGGGTCAGCAAACTACATGAAAATTCAAAATTGCTATAAAATATTTCATTTCGGCAAAATTATTTATTGAAATCATTCACTAATTAATTAAGAACATTGATAGAAATTGCATAGACAGAAATAGAAGAATTGTATAGGGTTCTACCTCCATCCAAGGGGTCGACAAATAGTTTCTAGAATGATATCTTAATCCTTCTATTTTGTAGATGATAGCTGGTCGATTCATGAATCTCTGTCAAGAGTCGGCAACCTATCATTCCTAGTATAACTTGAAAAATTCCAATATTTTAGCATCCATTTGACATAAGTCTCCTCAACGAGTATATTCCACTCACAAATGCATTGTGCCAATTTCGTCAACTAGTACACCCTTAGTGTGTTCCCATATTAATTATTACTATTGGGATTTCCTTCTGAAGTAGACACACACACACACACACACACACACACATTGCTCACGCATATCTACTCGTACACACCTATAATGCGTGTGTGTTGATCAGTTGTTTGCTTATTTATATTGCACAAGTCGCCCCGAGGTGGCAAAGGAGCGTCGTACCGACCTCGTCACTGCACCGAAAACTGATCGAAAGGGTGCCCCTCGCTCGCTGCCTGTAGGAAAAGCCCTACGCTTCAGTTTGATTGTGTGCATATTAAAATTAATCCCGTCCCTTTTACTCCACGAGCTCCCAGCAATCATGCATATGCTTCAACTTGTATTAGATTGGCACAATTAATCAGGATTTTGTTTAATTAAATCTGATTGTACTCCTCGGGGCGGTATTAAAACCAGTTCCAACTCTAACTACCCATAGACCTCGAAAATGCAGCTACGAAAACAGGCACTCATGAAAATGGGCAATTTTCAGATGATAATTACACAAAATTCCGCAATACGAGACTCGTGTGTCATTGCAAGTAAGTAAATGCAGACATTCATTAAATAAGTTGAAATATGTAAGACGTATTCGTAGTTTCAGAGAGACTATTTACACAATTGCAAAATGAACGCGTTATTAAAACGCTGATTATACATGTCAGAGATGATTAATATATTCACTTCAGCCCTTTTAATATTATCGCTTCGCTTGGCGAAATTTCTCTTGGTGAAAGGGCTATCAACTGTCATTAATTTTTAACCAAAAAAAAAATATCACGAGTTCTTTGTTTGGTGAAATTAAATGTCATGAATTGAATTATGTTTTACATTTTTATAGGCATTGTAAAAGAATTCAACATCGTGATACGTCGTGTAACCGTGAAAACGGAATGACAAGGCGTCAAATATGAGCGGGACATCCGGAAAAAATGTCGTTGCTGGGTGTATCGATATTGATAAGAGATTGGAGGGAAGGAGGAGGAAAAAATACGAAGGGTCAAGCGTATTACTCTCGAGTGAATGCCGAGGGTAGCAGCGTATTGAATGCAATCAATGGACACGTTCTTAGTCGATGTGCATCCGAGTGTAGATTGTATTCAAGTAACTGTTTGGTGATTGATGTGTTTGGGGTGTTTTCTGTCATTTAATAATAGATCAATAAAGCTAAATAGAATTAAGGAACTTTTACTAAATACAGTCCTTCTAAATTGTCTCAAATGTTTTTATTTAACCTCGTTCAAATTATATTTCGATATTTCGATACCGATATATCGAAAAATTGGAAATATCGATTTCGACAAATATCGATATTTCATCATCGTCTGATATGCCTAGTGAGTAAATGTTCACAGAAACAATTTACCTGATAAACACTTGAGTTGAGTAGACAATCATCAGGTGTTTTTAATTTAAAATTAGTTAGTTTTTTAAATTACAAACACCTGATGATCATCTACTCAACTGAAGTGTTTATCAGGTAAATTGTAGCGATTGTACTAGTTCATATATAGGCCAAACTGGCCGATACTTCAACATTCGTTTCTACGAACATTTACGTTTCTTTACCTATGCAGGAATTCCCCAATACTCTGCGCTAGCTGAACACTTCATCGCTTCGGATCACAGATGCGTTATATATACGACGTGCCATAAATGCAAATCCGAATATTGTCCTTAATGATCAACTAGACCCTGTATTAAGCTACCTTCTAACCTGCAATATTGTTCCCACGCTTTAAAGCTCGTTTTTGTATAAACACGCGAATTGTATTGTAACAGGCTAGTACCTGATGATGCCTTACGGCGAAATGTACATTGCACGAGAATAAACTAAATTTGTAAAATTTTTGATGAATAAATACACTTTTTTCACAGTTCTATAAATATAATTTATTTTTATTCAATGTACATTTCGGCTTTCGCCATCATCAGGTACTGAAGTCAGAAATTACAAAAAGCAGCTTAAATACTAAGAGGTACAATGTTTTGATGAGTGGGGTGTTTATTGCATTTCGGGGTTATTTGTTTGTGTATGCACTCGCGATTGAAGAGTATATGATTATTGCACTTCGCAAATTGTAACTTCAGCTTGCGGTAAAAAGTTTTAGTAGTTTTGAATGAAAAAAGCATTTTGCAATTTTTAATCAATTATAACTAACAAGAAGTTTTAAACTTTCATAAAGCAATGAAATTCGTGACATTTTATAGAGGCTAAAAATACTTTTTTTTGATTTAACGGAATTTAAAATTTATTCAGGTGGAAATATGAAACTTGCCATAACGCAGTGTTGCCATACTATTGTTTCTTTTAATTAAAAACTATCAAAACTTTGTTTTGCTTCAAGGTAAAGTTGAGTATTAGCTCAAATTTAAATTCGTCTTTAAATTTTCTATTATGTGTTTGTTACTCAGGCTCTATAGCCTCCTCCTCCTCGTCAAATATTATATCCATTTTTGTATTGGTAGGTTCAGGGGCTCTAATTAATCCCCCATGCGGGTAATAGTAGCAAGAATGCGTTAGTCCAAAACTGGTTCGTCAATTGTTACTACGAGAAATTGATTCCTAATTAGAGGATTCTTCTTCTTTGTTCACTCGTCTTGTCACTGATCGAACAAAGGTAGGGAGAGGAAAGGAGGACCTTGATTCCTAGCCCAGATGAGTGACCATTTGGTTCTGTCTTGGGTCAATATTGATACTTATTTAATATCACTAGCCAAATCGCCCCGCTTAACAAATTGCCCCCCCAATGGGGCAACGTTGAGAACACTGTTCTAATCAGAATATTTATTAAAAATAAAACTTGGGATATACCGATGATACATACTAAAGACTAAAGACCTACTGAAGTACTACTTCTTAGGCGTCGAAAGTACTTTTCAGATCATACTTGGACATGTACGAATTTGGTGTACCACAAGAGTGGTACACAGTACTATAACGACCCAGTTATTCAGGAGATAGACGACCAATCAAATTTTATATTACCAGAAATAAAAACAACAGAAACTTGTTGTTCAATTGACATTGCTATCCCTCCTCATTTCTCCTCATTGACAACCAATTTGTTCGAAAATGACTTACCTAATCACCCACTACGTTTCGAAACCGAGCAAAAGAAATGTTTTCCTCGGTTATAATTGATTGCATTCATCAAACCACTGCGTAATAGCCGCAACAAGAGCGAGGAAACAACAAATCACCTTGTTTCGAACCTAGGCGGTGCGCGTTGCGCTCTTCAGCTTATTACAACTATATTACATTTATTGTAATTGCAATCATTACAAGCGACGGTAAAACCCACCACTTTAGCAGCATGCGGCGATTGCGCCACCCCCAAAATAGCCCTTTTCCACCACCACCACCACCACGCCACAAACGCTGGCACATCCCCCTTCTCACTCTATCTCTTCCATCCTACCTCCCTCCTTCCCTAACCTGCTGAAAAAGCACGGCGACGTCGCAATTCACGGCGTCGCATCGACTACATCAGGAACGGGAAGCACGGGAACGCACGGCACGAGGCAGGCCAGTCAGTCGCGTTTGGACTGCGAACACGAGCGGCACTTACAGAGCAGCAGCAACGTTATTGGCAAGTTTAGTACAACGCGGTACTAACAGCAGCACAGCAAGTACTCGTACAGTAGCAACACTGGGGCAAGGGAGACTTCAGTTTGCCGGCTTCAGTCGAGTGTCACACGCCGTGGCGTATGGACGCGCATAATTTCGAATGCGCTTCCTCATCCTGCGTCGTCGTCGTTTTCGAGTTGTTTACATCTCTTCGAATCACGTTTTCTTGAGTTTTGTTCAATCGAACGTTTCCGGGTTTTAATTAAGAACCAGTGATTTAGTTTTGTTGAGTTTTACTTTTTTTCAACGAAGGAAGACATTTTTGACTCTACAGATCTTCACCACAAAGCTACAAAGAGCTTTTAAACGACATAAAGTAAGTTTTTTAAAACATTTTACTGGCAATTAGACAAGACAGGTTAGAAAATACTAGGATATTTCTAATATATTGGTTAGAAATGATTGATGATAAAGGTATGAAAAAGTTGATTATTTGATAGAAATACGATAGTAGGAAAACGGAACATTAAGTTCGTCTTTAAATTATCTATCTTCTGCCAAAACATCACGTGGCTATCATTAAAACGAAGAAAGTTATGATCGTTTTGTTTGGCAAAAAATAATTTACAAAATTTTTCATATTTCTACATAGCCTATTTTAAATTTCGACATAACAATGAAATTGTAGAGGATACTCTATAAAATGTCACATAATCGCATACAATTGATTAAAAACGGCAAAAATGCGTATTCAAACCTCTAAACTTTTTCATAAAAGAAGTCGATACAAATTTAGATGCGTCTTTAAATTTTCTATCATTTGTCAAAAAATCACATCGCCAACTTTAGAACAAACTGACATTAGAATTATGTGTTTTTTTTGGAAATTAGTCAAAAAAGTTTAGAAAATGATTTCTAAAGCTAGAAAAGCAGTTTTTAAAATTATTGTTCAAATAATGTTAGCTAAAACTTCAAAAGAATCAATTTAAAAGAGATTTTTATACATTTTAAGAAATGAATCTATTTTTAATCTAAAGGAAACTTCTCAAAAAAGTTAATGAAATCGTATACCAGAAAAACTTTACTCGTTTTACAACAAAAAGTCAAATCAACCGGTGTTCTCCACAACAACGTGGCACGTTGAGATTGTAGCACGTTGCTGATGCGTGAAACACGTGGTTCTTGCAAGTGAAAATCTCCACCGTACAAAACCTTTCCTCAAATTTCAACTCTGAAAAAGCAACCCAGCGCAGTGGGGCGACGTCTGGAATCAAGAGACTTAAATCGACGCAATGCGCTGAAAATATATATTTCGCGTTTCTTTATTACAAATTTTACCATATTTAGAATAATGATATTGGAATAAATGAAACCCCAATGCTTAATTTTTTACCCAGAATTATCAGCGGTAAACTTAATCCTTAGTTGGTGATATGAAGCAATAAAATGTATACAATAATTCATATATCAGCATATTCTCTATTTCATTATCTATTAAATGGTATATAGATTATTATAATACTGCTTGGGTAAGATTCTTTTTCTGGGATGTATATAGGAACGCGCAGTGGCGACTTGATGTATTTTTGCTCGAGTGATAGGCGCGCTCCTTGCGTATGCACAAAACTTTGACGAGGAGTGAAATTACATAGAGTCACATATGAACAATTTACATGTGGTTCACAGCGAGCTCCCATATACACCCTCAAAAAAGGGTTGCATACAAGCGAAATTGTAATTATGTATATACTATTTAATAGAGTATGTAATGAAGAATATGCTGATATGTCATTTATTAAATTCATTTCTTTCTTCATACCGCCAGGAAAGGGTAAAGTCTAGCCTTGATAACTCCGTGCCAAAAAGACAACTTTTAATTCTAACTACTTCGTATTAAAGTAGAAGTGTAAATCTATCTAATGTTGTATCATTTATTCTAATAGCATTATTGTAAATATGGTAAAATGTATGTTAAAGATATGCGAAATGTCTATTCTTTAGCGTTGACGCATTGATTTAAGACGCTGTTTTATTGTAATCGCACAACTGTTTCCATTTTTTTGAATTTCCGTAGCAAATGTGTA
>WSZQ02000001.1:3358324-3369159 GCA_019419845.2 Weissflogia rhopalogaster | reverse complement strand
CACAGTGTTCTCGATTATTTTTTCTTCTCAAAACTGCTGTGCGCGTTGCGCTGCTGATGGTGTTATATTATAATGCAATGATCAATTGTTTGTTTCGGGCGCGTTTCGAGCTTCACTGGCTGCACACAGCGACTCTTTGCTTCGCCAAGAAAGTATATAAATTGATTAGAAATAAGTAATTTTACGGCTGAATCGCCACGACCGTAAATGTCTCGCCTGCATCGCTATCCTTACTTCTCTCACATTTTGACTCTCCATCGTTTCTCTCGTTCCTGCCGTTGTGAAGACGGCATCACAACCAGTGCAACACTCATGCACAGAACGGACTGGTAGGGTACGATTCAGAGGAAGAAACTTTTTTAATTGGATCATTACACGGCCTTCACCCTCCCCTCTCGGGGATCAGTGTTTCGTCCATCGACGAAGATATACTCGTACAAGTTATACACACTTATATACATATAAACTTATACATGTATATAGATTTATATAGGTATGTTTAAATTAATTAGTAATTGCTATGGCATGCAATAGATAAACAAGAGACGTGGTAAATAAGTTAATTAATGCTCAAGTGCGTCCTTATTAAACAAGTACACAGCGCGCAACACTGGTATAGTGGTTGACGTCGGTGCGGTACGGGCTGGTTTAGGGGATGCTGATTTACAGGGTTTCGAGTTGGAGAGGGTTCACACGTACACGTGGAGGAGCGTGCACAAACGGTCCCATAAAAGCGTAGAGTCCGTGAGGTGCGGTGCGGCGTGGAGCGGCGTGTAGAGTGTTCGGGTAATTAAAACGAAATCGGATATCGACTCCGAGCTCGACTCTCGTTCGCTGCTAGTTGGGCGCTTCGGCGTTGACTTTCTGTCTCTCGGTGGCAGTGGCGGCGGCACGCGGGGGTGGCTAGTCGGGTAGGTAAGGGGTAGGGGTGGCGGCGAGTAGTACTCGCGCGAGCACAGCCCAAACAAACGGACGCAATATAAACCGCGTAGTAACGGGTCGTGCCAGGGCCGGGCGGGCAGTTGGTAAATGATGGCGGCAGGATGCCGAGAGATTGCGATCCGAAACTACAATACGAAATCAAGCTCGACATTGTACAATTCCGCTTGGTTTCGGGTAGGTAGGGCTGATCTCGTTCTATCATTTGCGCACAATTTATTTATACTGGTTGTTTCGTTCAAATTGTGCACAAAGTTCATATGACATCATTAAAGGTGGACAGAAGCGATCTTCAGTTGGAAAATCACACCTCCAATTCTATTGGAGACTCATTTAATAAGCTATAAACATCAGGAGCTATTCCTTTTTCATCATTCTTCTTCAAATTCTTGCTCCTTCTTCTATTTCTTCCTGCTGCAGTCAAGGATAAGGTGGACACTAAGGAATAATTGTACCATCATGATAACAACAGGATCTTCCAAAGAATTTAAAAGATCATTCTGTGAAACTAAACCTCGTATTACTTGTTGGGAACTCCTAATAATGTACTGGGAATACTCTTGTACAATACGTTGTACTTTAGAGGTTGTTAGAAATCTCCTTTCGCCAGCTTCTAGAACGTGATAGTCCTGGCACTATTTGAGACAACTTAAGGGAAGGAACAGAATCGGATGTTTTTTTTTTTCTGATGAAACTGGTGTTAAGACAGGTCTACTCCTGAGTACATTTATAGATTTTGCATGAATTTAGAACAGTTCGAAACAGCCAGTTTACGATTAATTTGCATATCGTAGGTAAACCTGGTCCCACCGCTCGACCGAACAAAACCTGGACAATTAATTATACACAATCAATTAACCGGTTTACTTGTAATTATCAGTACACTGTCTAATTAACCGCCGAGAGTCGAAATAGCAAATATTCAATATTCAGCGAACGCGAACCACGTCCCTCACTGCCCTCCCGTCTATCCCTCAGAACCCATCACCTCTCCCTCTGTCCGCCGCCCGCAGCACAGCATCCTAAATTGAGCGAATTGTTTCGCTCCGCTTGTTCCCTTCTCGTATGAGTGACGGCTGGCTGGCGGGGGCGTTTGTGGCTGTGCATGAGTTCCCTATGTTTGTGTCAGTAAGCGCCTATCATGAAGGGTGTGTATCTATGCATTGTATGTATGTATGTGTGTGTACATTTAGGTAATTTCGCTGATGAGCGTCTAGCCCTGTTTCGGTATTAATACCGAGATATATAGATTGATCAATGATTAAATATAGCTTTTGTGCGGTGCATTGCCGAGTTCTTCGTCGCTACGCCACCGTCGGATCCCTATCCGTTCTCAGGCCACAACCACCACCACCACGATTTCCGCCTCCACCAGCGCACAGCGTCTCATATCTCGGGAAGTAAATTGTATTACATCTCCCCAATCTATCTGAGAGCTAAGAAGCTAGTATAGTGAAGTGGCGTTTTGTATTTGTATTAGTGAACTGCCGCTGCCGCAGTCGCCGGTGCAGTGGTGGTGATGGTGTTGGCGGCACAGTAAAGTGTATGTGTGGCTGGTTGGTTGAGCGGCAGCAGTGGTGGCGGCGGCGCGTCCCCCCGAAACAAAGCAATTCCATCAGGCGATACCATCGCACATTATGACGTATTATTAGCGCATTACGGCTATTGGAGAGCGATTCAATTATTGGAATAGCGCCGTTGCGGCTGTAGCGTGATGCCGGCGAGATTGAGAGAAGACGCAGCGGAGGCGGCAACGGTGGTGGTGTTTCGGTCTCTTTAGCTCTCCACTGTGCTGCATTACTTGTATATTAAAAACTTGCTATTCTCTCGACTGACGTTCGCGCTGCTCCCAATCTTACAAGCTTTATTTCTTGTTTTCCCAACCAAACGGCTTCTGTTTGGCGTGGTGGTAAGGATTGGTGGCTGGCTCGAGGCTGACTCGTCGCATTTACAAAAGTCGGCAGTTCTTCGAGTGACTCTTTGTCTCACTTTAATCGGTTGTTCCTGACGTTTTGGCACTTCATAAATACCTCTGGAGTATCCTTCTCTTGATTCTAGATCCTTTGATGGCTCTACTTGTTCCTAAAGTATAGTTCTAGGCTTCTGGTATCTTTAGCTTTAATTTTATTTTTGCAACTTGATTGTTTAGGGTGGGTAATTCGGCCTGCGATGTCAAAAAAGGATCAATATCGACGCACGACCGATCCAAATAGGTCTGACTAGGGTCCTTCTCATTCTTAATCGCATTTTTTTAACTTTATGCTCGGACCAGGTTGCTCCCTGGGCAAATAGAGAGGGGCATAATAATTTTAGGAAGTTGGAGTAACAAAAGAGGTTAGGAAACTACTCTAAATGTTCCTACCCAGAAATAGTCGTCCAACTCTCCTAAATTGAAACCATACACACGTGTATAGAAAAGAAGAGTTCAAAGCGGATTCATAGTGGCTGAGTTATGCAGCGCCTAAATTCAGCTCGTATTCAGCAGTTCACTCCACAAGTCAAACACACGTAAAGAAGTTTTACTTTAAAAATATAAATTGATGTAATTGTTGTTTACCCCTTTTGCACTTAAGTAACAATCAGCTACGCACCAAAGGGTTGTCCGAAGCTGATTGAATTCGGTAGGCTCAATGTTATTAAATTCCATCATAAAACCCTCTCCCATTCGGATCAGTTCTCATATTCCCCCGTGCATCTCACTCTAACCCCTCCTACTCTTCTCTCCTTTCTCTCACATTCGTAATTCATAATACAAGCCTAGATGGGATGCTAACAGGAGAATCACCCCTCTCACAAAACGTTGCAATTTTTCTTCTTGTTTGATTTTGATTTAAATTCGTGTGCTTGTATATTGAAATGACCACAATGTCGGACTGAGCGTGCCGGGACTACACGCGTTTTGGCGTCGCCGTTCTGGGGGTGATCTCGCCTCCTTTCGACGTCCCTTATTACATACTCGTCCGCCCAACAAGCACTTCGCCCGCTCTGGATGAAGGACGTGCGCATATGTGTGTGTACCGTTTCCTTTTTTCAATTTTGTTTCTCTATTTGAGCGTAAAAAACAAATTTGTTTTTTTCTCGAGTCCATTATAGTCCACTCCCTCTCAGGCCCTGGCCCTGACTGTCCACCACTGCTTGTGGAAACGGGATCCCATCACGTCCTCAGTATTTTCGTTATACTCCTTCAAACCGGGGCACTACGAATCCCTTTTTCGGGGGGGCTCCGGGAGAGACCGACGGCGACGGCACGTAAGCGCGCCGCACTGGCCGGCGCGGCGGTCCACTCAGCCGCCTCCGATTGGAAAAAAATGCGCCAGTCGAAACAACATAACTCACCACCGCTGCGCTTGTTTTGTATAAATTGATTTTATAATCTATACAGCGAAGGGATATTAAATCCTTTATGGATATTTTGTGTGTCAACATTTTGTACGCTAAGATTTGGGATTTCGTTTTTTGGGATCATATTTCATATTCATACAATTTTTAAAATATTACAAAACAGTTAAATAAGAGTTAATTAAAGGACGTACAAATAGAGTTTAAGAATTAAGAAGTATTTGAAGGATTGTTTTTCTGTTCTCACTTTAAACCTAGTAAAATTTATCCGCAATTTACCGAAATTTAAATATTGTGTTTTTCGATATTCCGTACACGATTGAGACAATTCTTCTGAACCAACTTGGCCGAATGATAACTCATTTTATAGCTAATTAAATTTTCTAGAATATGGCGATGATATTTTTTGACAAAAATATATTTATGTATGCAAAAGTCTACTGGAGAATGGTTTTTGTAAAGATAATGTTAAATGCCAAAATAAAAGGTTATCTACTACTATTTATGTATGCTTTTTGGATATTTAAGACCAATTTGTATACGAAAAATGCTCCATAACTTTCAAACTCTATAAAATTGTGAATGTTTAACATTTTCTTGAAAATACTCGACGGAATATTCAAGCAAATTTTATAAACTTTGCAAAAACATTTTGGTTTTTCGTTTCTGAGTAAAATTAAAGACGCTAGAGTGTACGCAAGTGAGCAAATCGAGTTTCACGGCGTAAACCTGAGAAGAAAAAAATCGTTGAAATGATTTTTTCATCTGTCAAATTAAGTTTCCTTCCTTAAAATTAAATGAACTTAAAATCTAAATATATCAAAGGTACTTAATGGTCATTACTACCCTCCTTTGTGATTTTACATACTATATTATATGCCATTTTTAAATGCATTTTGCTATACTCGTTTGACTACCAAACTGAAACTAATCAACTTAAGCGAATATAATGATTTTTTCAACATCCCTTTCTCTGAAACTCCCAAAAAACTCAACATCGACCTCCTCGCACCTCCCTAGCTCATCCCCTATCTCACCCATACCCACAATTCCTCAATTAAATTGCATCAATTTGCGATCGGTAATATGTGCGTTCGCAACTCCATTAAATAATTAAGGCAAACGTAATTGAGGGTTGCGCTTGCCTCCACTAAAGCGGAACAACAATAATCCAATTAAAAAATGTTATTGCGGCGCACACATGTGCCGCGGTTGTGCCGAATGCGTACAAAACCGTAACAGTAACAAAATACGCCAATAATCGAATCAAACGATATTTCACTGCGTCCATCAAAGCCGCAGCCGTTTAAAACGCGAATATCGATAATACGGATCATTGACATATTCTATATATTCTGTTTTGTTTCAGGTAAGTGACAAGTACACTTTGTCGCTCCCTAAATGTTGCTACCGTCCGAGCAAAAGGCAAGTTTCTTTATTGTTTTCTTTATTTTATGAAACATTTTGATTGTTTTTTTTTTTTTTTTCGTTAAACGTTTTTGAGTGTTGAATGTTTTTGTAATATATGCAAATGAGGGCGGCAATATGACTTAAGGGGGTCAAAAAATGAATTTTTGGAAATTGTCATATATGAACTATTGAAGAATTGTTAATTTTCATAATTTTAACTTAAAAAAAATCATCGAAATTCATCAATTTTGTTAGTAAAAAGAGACTAATATCTGGTGGTCCTTTAAAGAGTTAAAACATAACCCGGAACAAGCTACGTGGCGCACATGAGACACATTTATTATTAAATCCCAGCAATATACCCATATTGGTCGTAAATTAATTTATAACATGAAATTAATTACGGTTCAGATACCCACAGCGCCCAGCGTGGGCCACAAGTGGCGATGTTGTAGGCCACTCTCCGGAGGGAAGCGAATAAAATTCGATATAGCATGTACTCCAGAGGTGGAGGAGGATATTAGTATAAGCGTCTGTGTGCAGTGTAAACCTGTACGACGGTAAACCATGCACGACTAAATTCCCAAACACACTGCATCTAATAAATTATTATTTGTGTTATTAATACATAAGTTTAATAGGTTAAGGTGTAAAGAGGTATTATGTATACATAGATCTATTTAGTCAATCTAATATTAATTTATTTAGAAATTGATTTTTAAAAATTTGTTTCAATTTTTTAGAAAGTAGCTTCATCAATATTTAAAAATATGGATCAGTGTTGCCTAACCAGGCGAATACGCTTCATAGAAGGACATTTTCAAGGGGGAAATTGGAAAATTGACTGGTATTTACGAGGGGGTGGGTCCCTTTCGATATGTGTCTGTAGACATTTTTGCGGTAGAAATCCAAGAAATACAATTATTACTGATATCTCTACGAAAAAAATGAAAATCGAGTCTGCCTCTTCTCCTTTGGATATGTTGTTTATATGACCCAAATTAGTACAATTTTGCAAGCGCTCATTTTTTGACTCGGTGCAAGTGCCCTAAAATGTCGATTAAAGTTTGAAATTTCTAATACCTCAGTCCATAAGAGCACATATGCACTCCATTTTCTATGAAAACAGAAAAGTGTCTCAAGATGTTCAACCAAACAAGATTGCAAATTCAGAGAGACATGCCAAAAGGTAAAGTGATGTGACGTGAGGGGAAATAAGTCAAAAAATTAGAATCCATAATCCACTTTCCAATTCAAATCCACATATTCATAGCCAATGACTACGAATAAATCCAAATCACAACGCACAACAATGATCAATCATTTGCCCATTCAATTGGCAATCGCATGAATATGTAAACTCACAGCTAAACCACACTTTTTGACACTTCATAGCACGCCCATTTTCAAAGTAATGCAAACGGCGATGCGACGCGACAGTGCCTGCGTTGAACAAACAATAGTCACGCCTCGCTGCGAATGAATGAATATTATCATAAGAATCCAGGCGTCCTAAGCCAGCCGTGCATGCGCACACGGCTCACACCAAATATACGAAATGGGAAACCATTTGTTTGCCGTATTTAAACAGCTGTTGGTGTTGCTGGCTTGTATTTATAATCAGGATGAGGAATCAAGATGTGCGCATGAGAATATAGTTGTTATCGTAACCATTAGGGACATGCGCAACTCGTCATTTTTCCAAGACATTTCCATGAAAAATCGTCCAAAAACGTGGCCTTTCAGAACGGTTTACTAGATTTACGGATGTTTTTCTTGTAAGTTTATCCATATAACGGAAGTTGCAATGAAGATGGCGTTCATAATTGATATAAAGAAACAAGCTATCCTTTGGAATGTCATCTGAGTCTTTTTTTTTAACTTTCATTAAGAAGTCTCCGCACTGGACGTCTCATGTTTTTAATATCTTGACAAATAAGAAAATGTTGGAGACGACAATTGATGGTGAATTATTGCATACAATCTTCACTGATTGTGAGCTCGAGAATAATTTGTTTCTAATCTTTTTCTACATGTATATCAATTTTCACTCAAATCTGAGGAGTCTGGACATTCTCTTTGCAAGTAAAAAACATGGTAATTTAACGTAATTTTGAAAAATTAACCACTCATGAAAAGCGGACAATGCTTCGAAAATTTTATTTGAGTGTTGTATAGCTACGTTTAACTACTTTAGCCGTTTGTGCCGCTCTGGATCAAATTGTGGCCGTTTTAACTGCGATTTGCTAAAGTTTCTCTGTTGCTCCCGAAGCTGCACAGCATGCTGCCGCCGCCAGCCGCCGCCACTGCCTCTGAACTGCTGGCGTCGCCCGATCCCAAACCGCCCCCGTTGCGTCGCACCACACTCTATTTGCGCACAGAGAGTCGAAACGCAAATTGAATCCGCTGTGTTTGCGGATGCTTATTACCGAATTAGCGACGCTTAATTACCGACGCGTTTAAATTTCACTCTCTTTGTTGCTCAAATAAACATTTTATTCGATACAAGAATAGTACAAAACCCACACATCAGACAGATTAAGTTATAACAATGTAAGCACGTTGCTACTTTTGGAAGAATTTACCATACGTTTTATAGTACGCAGTTGTGGAATTTGTAGCAATAAAAACGTCGATGATTGCCGCTGTAACTTAGACTGTTTTGACTCCGCCACGTCTAAACATGCTGATATGTGTCGGGCTTAAAGGTACAGCATCCGTTCAGGTTGCGGTGTGCTTAATGTGGGGATAATTTGTTATCGTTTTGCTTCAACACCAACCAGCTGGCAATGATCTGTTCGCACATGGTGCTGTTTTGCATCCATCGGTGTTAAATCGTGATTTTTAGTGGTTGCTTAGGATGAATTTATGAAAAACATTTCGATCTGTGTTTCTCAAACTTTTAGTGCCCTTTGTACGATCATTATCTTCAACATATTTTAGACAGGTTTGTCGGTTGTTGTTTTTGTTGGCATAGAAACGTCCAGCTATCTTTCTATCATTTAGGTGGTGTACCATCCCTTTGGAATCAAAACATTTGCCCCCCTCACGAATTAATAATGAATAAGAACGTCTAAAACATCAATGACAGAAGATAAAACCTGATGACATGACATCACCCACAGAATCACCTAAAATTGAACATTTCAGTTGATCTTAATCCAAAAGCTAAGCATCTGAATACACCGCTTGAGAATAGATTGCTAACAATCAGAATACAGTAACCGGGATTGAATAATAGAGGCGGCGACGAGACGGCGAAGCGATACGGGGTAGTCTTAACGTGGTGGAGGCGGCAGAATCTATTGACTCCACGTCTATTGACTGTTTTGTTAGTGGAAGTGTTTGCACAAAGCTGTCTTGTCGCGGCGCACTGCGGTTCCATTTCCTTTCGAATCGACAGCCTCGACACCGTCGCTGCCACCTCTGTCACCCCACAAGTCGCCTCCGACCGCCATACCACCGTTCCCGCCACATCGCGCTCACCAAGTTTCATATAATCTTGAATAATCTATATCCGAAATCAGAGCGTTATTCCAATTAAGAGTGTCAGCCCGCATAAACAGCCCCTGAATAATTCATCGCCGCCACTGCCTTCGAACAACGGCCGCCTCCACCGCGAGGCGCGCACGCGGAGAAGGAGGAGGCAGGCGCACCTTAACCCGTTGCGACGCAGCAGCCGACAAGAAACTGTCAAGATGCAAATGCAATTAACATCCGCGAGTGCTTTGGAAAATAATTACAAACATCACTCGCTCATTTCCGTGCTAATGCGCGCTCGCACACAATCCTTCTCCGTAGCTAGGTGCAAGCGGCAGTGCGCGGGGGAGAAAATTACTAAAGACGTCACTGTGAATTAAGTTGTTCGGCGTTGTTCATTTCATGGAGATTTGACGAACACTTTCGGTTGATAAATACTTTGTCAGATCTGTTTAGTTGACTTTGAAATTCGAGATGAAGAGATGAAATCTCTCTTCACCTTTTCATCTTATGTATTCATAGATATTCTCTTGAAACTTACTTAGCTCACAATCAGAACTAATGTTTTGAAAAGAACTGGCTAGGACTAGTCTCAGGGCATAGCTACCTCAGCTGTGTGAGGTGAAGTAATGTGAAATTACATATATTTCCAGTTTAACATGTAAATACCGGCAAATTCCATAAAGATGACGAAAGAATGCATAGTCTACTGGTTGGTTGATTCGTTGGTAGCACAGGATGTTATTGTATTACGCATCATAATTCACAGTTGTCGCGCGGATGGTATTGCAAACGATGGCATGATCACGCGTGATGTAATTGAATATGAGGGCACTGCACAACGCGGTAGCGTCATTATTCGTGTGTGTGTGCATAAAACGCGGCGGCGACGGCGGCGGTGACGGTGGTGGCGGCGGCTAAACGGCTGCAAAGTACGCATGCGACTCGAATGACAAAGTGCCAACCAGTGCAGTGCGAAATGATGACCACATTAAAATAAGTTATGGCCCGAACGCAAATATCCGCGCGCGCCCCGTGTGTCTGCGTCTCTCTATTTGCCTATCATAAACAATTAAATTTATATGCTTTATGGATCAACTTGTTTGTCGCTTCTCGTTTATTTCGAGTTACACATTCGCTCATATTCCAAATACATTCTCTCTTCATTTTACTACATAATAATATGTGATATTTATTTTTTAAGACTCTAGTTATGACAAAAATTGATGCCATGTTTATATCGTCTCGTTTGGCATTGCTCAGCTGCGTACATTCTAGTGTTCTTAATTTTGATCCGAAAAGGAAAATCGAAATGTTTTTGTAAAGTTTAAATTTGCTTGTATATAACGTCGAGTATTTGCAAGAAAAATTTAAAATTGTACGTTTATATATAGCTTTAAAGTTATAGTTTAATTTTTCATATAGAAATTCGACTTAAAAATAAAAAAAAAACTATATAAATATAGATTTTCTTATAAAAATAATTGCCGACATATTCTAGAGAATTTAATTGTCTATAAAGATATCATTCAGCTAAATCTATTTAATAGAATTTTCTCAATCGTGTACGCAAAATCGAAAAACGACGCGAAGTTGGGTAAACATAGGAATATTTCTATGAAGTTTAGGAGCTATAACTTCGACAATACTGCAACTATTAACTTAAA
>WSZQ02000001.1:3325568-3358224 GCA_019419845.2 Weissflogia rhopalogaster | reverse complement strand
AGAATTTAATTGTCTATAAAGATATCATTCAGCTAAATCTATTTAATAGAATTTTCTCAATCGTGTACGCAAAATCGTAAAACGACGCGACGTTGCTAGAAAATCGTGCCTAAAGTTGGGTAAACATAGGAATATTTCTATGAAGTTTAGGAGCTATAACTTCGACAATACTGCAACTATTAACTTAAAATGTTAAGGGAATATTGTTGAATAGTTTAGGTATTGACAAAGACTATTTCGGCTATTTAAAAATTTGATGCCCATTTCGAAAATTTATCGAAAAAAAGCAATTGGATGAATATGTAACATACATTTTTTTAAAATGTTTCTTGAAATATACGAATATATTACTAAAAGAAACCGGCGAAAATGTCAAAGTAATTAAGCTCCAAATATATCCGTATTTTTATCCGTTTTTCAACTAGGGAATTTCCCAGTTTGTGATGACATTTGGCGCACTTAAGCATCGCCACAGCACTGCTTGAAAAACAGTTTAAAAAAGTGAAACAAGCATAAATGCGATTTTCCGAAATAAAACGCCCATAAATCCGTCAACGAATTCATTTGTGGACGGTAAATGTTTTCGAAGCGCTCGGCTGCAGATGTGGGGGCGTCGTTTCGTTACTTGCACACAACGTGCACACGACGACGACAGGACGGCCACTGCATACACAACTCGGAAACGTCACACTTTTCAAAGCATCTCTCGCATCTCTGCACCAGTCCAGCTCTATATCTTTATCACTCGCCTGCTGCCGCAGATAGTATGTAGTTGCATTTTTACGAGAGGATGCATTTTCACGCAGACAACGACGAAGAAGAAACGCCTTAATATGTGAGCGAGACTCGTTTCTTTCGTTCGAGATTAAGAAAATAGAAGCTTCGCAGAGTTGGTTAGTGCATATCTGCGAGAAGTCGCACGCAGTTTTCATGAAAGATTTATTCGCAGTAAATAAACAAACCATAAAGGCGATTTTACAGCACAATTAAGCGCATTGCGGGCGGCGGAGTAGTTCGCAGGATATGCGAACGAGAAGCATTTGGGCGTTTTACGCGAATTATTTCAATTTGTCGTTTTCTAAACGCTCTAAACGCACGTCAAAGTAACTTAATAATGTAATGTAACTGGGCGTAAATCAGCGCAAAACTTCGCTTCGGTGATAGCACATTATCGGCGTAATTATTAGTTTATTCTCGAAAATGTGTGTGGGTGGTATTATCGGCGGTTCACACACTAATTGCTTATGTTTAATTGTTTTATTTTTTAATTTATATATTTTACGACACTCATTAAATAGTAAATTTGTACAGAACATAATAGGAAATGAGCATATTTTTTAACTACTATTTACAAGAATAATTTATCTTAAGATAAACCATTTTCATCGAAAATATCTAAATATATCGTTAAAGATACAACATTCTAATAAGAAACATTGGAGAGAGACACTAATAAACTTAAATTATTGTGATTTTCACAAAAAATATTTGTACACGTACTTGAGATATTACAATTTAAAGAAGAAATTGCAAAATTTCAAGATTCGAATGCCCAACAAAACTTTGAAAAACGACATACGTGTTTGTTTCAACGTATTTTATGGGAAAACTATAAGAGCAAAAAAAAACGTAAATGAAAAACAAAAAAAAAACGTGAATGAAACATTATAGCACATGACATTTCATCGATTATAATAATGTAAAATTTCATAAGAATCGCTTGGATATTTTTCGAGATTTTGTAGTTTTAGTTACTACCTGCAAAATTATTTTTTCAATGGATGAACAACTTTTCAACGATAATATCTTTATAACCGTTTAAGATATACTATTCTAGTAAGAATACACTAATCCACTTTAAATGTTGAGATTTTAACGATGATATTTGCAAAAGAACTTGAAATATTGCAATATAAAGAAAACATTTTCTCGGAAACGTGAAAACTATAGTTCATGAAAGCTACATAAAAAAGTTGCAATGAATAGAACTTATCATAAAATTTCAGATTGCAGAATCCCATAAATTTATATGAAAAATTATGTCATTTTCTATGAATATTTATATGCGCCACAAAACATTGAGATAACTCATTAATTTACCACTGAGAAAAACTACCCGACTACGTCAGCGGACGCGACAGATCAAACCTCCACCAATAAAAATTATACAGCCGTCATAAAATTTAGTTTTACATCTTGTTATCACGAATTCGGGATTTTAGTGGGTAACATAATAAAACCGCTTGCCCCTGCAAACCAGTGCAACTCCACGCGAACCTAACCTCATTTATCCACCCAAAAACATCTCGGAGGTTTGTTACCGTAATTAAATCGAGACGTTAATATTATCTGCCAAGCCATATTATAAAATAATTGACTAATCGCATTGCATCTTCGACTTCGAAAACTGAGAGCGTTAATAAAAGTTGTAAATGTTTTATGATGGCCAGAGATGGCTGGAAATGTAATGCGTGTCGTCGTCTATTAGGAATGATAAAAACCATGAATATGACGCTGCTGTTTTGTATCGAAAGTTTTCGGCGGCTGTTTAGCATCGATGGTGGGTGTGTTGGGTTGAGTGTTGAGAGAACGCCAACGGAAGTATGTGTGGAAGCAGTGAAGGAAAACGCGGAAGTAAAACAGGCGCACGATGAGGGACAGAGATGGAGTGGCGGGGAAGGGGCGTGAATGAAGCTTCGACATTTGTAAGTTATCTACTTTCAATTTGGCTAAAAGGCACTGCATTCTGTAAACTTTATTCTAGGACATTAATAATCGAGTTAAGAACTCAAAAATTGATTAAAATGTTGTTCCTAAAATATATTCTTAGTACTTGTAGGTTAACAATTTATAGTAGGTATAGGTTTTCTGAAATGTTTCTCTTAATTTAACTGAGTTCTCGATTAGGTCTCTTAACCTAAATACCATTTTTTAAACGCTATAACTTCGAAACTAATCATCGTAGCAACTTAAGATTTGATTTTAATCGATTCAGCGACAACCAAATTAGTAGAATAGGGTCGGTTTTAAAATCCAACTGCTAGGAGGGAAATTATGGGGAGCTAAAGTCGACCCCAAGTTTTGAATTTTTTTAAAGTTTTTGAATTATTAGGGCTCCATGTCCCATATGTGAGAACACGCAAAAAACATCAGACATAATACTTTGTGAGTTTCATCCCGATCAGCGTCGGACAATTTTTTTATATTTTTGCTAATTTTTTTAAGGTTATTGATTCATTTTGAGTTTAATGCGAATGATTATACGCGAATATTTATACGATTAATGTATCCAGTAAATTAGATTAGTATTCTAATACTTTTTATGGATTCCTACTGAATGCCATCTTCATTTTTCTCGGTTCTACTTTTCCGAGTTTAATTTCGGTTAGTTACAGCTATTTATAGACAAAAATCAAACGTTTCCAATTTTCCAATTAGATATCTTTTCAGCTTTCTCCTTCTTTTGCCTACCGCTTCATACTACCCATCGTACTCTCGCTCATTCTCTCTCATTTTCCACGGTCGGGTGTAATTCGCACGTCTGAAAGCTCGGACGTACCCCCTTAACTTCTTCGGTTAAATCAATCAACGCACACACAACTCGCTTATCGACGGCCTCGTCGGCGTTGGTGGCGCGTCGCCCTTTTTGGGGGGTGGCATGGTAGTGGTTGATGGCGGCCGTTGGCGGCACACAGATGCGTTAAAAGAAGAGCGATTGCTCGGACAAGGGAAAAAAGGCGTCGCTAATTGAAAAGACGAAATTTAATTTCATGCCACGTGGAAATATAATTGATTGAATAGGATTTAGCCGGCGAGACCTTTTTTCGGCTTATGAATACTAAAAAGGCTTAAAAACTAAAGAGTTAAAAATTTACAAATTATAGCCGTAAATTTTAATGGAAAATGAAAATTTAATGAATTATACGAATTGTAATTATAGGTTTAATATTCTTAATCATCCGGTTCGGAGGACCATTTTTTGAGGGTTTAATTGTGATAATTCGGCAAGCCTATAATATTATTATGAAATGAGCCTTCCTCACTAACGTGCCTGGAACTACTTGTTCGACTAGTATGCTCATATCTTATTTCTTAATCAAAATTAATACTGAACTACGTATATTATTCAACAGGAGTAGAAAAATGATTTTTTCTTTGCCAAGTTTTTGATATATTGATTTTATTGAGTTTACTGAGTCTCTTGTACGTGGATTATATTGCAATATCTCGATTTTTAGTTGATGAAACCTGCGGATTGACCATGATTTGATTGCTATTTATTGCGTTAGAGAAATGATAAGTTCGAAAATTTGATTTTGTTCTATTCAATTCTTATTTTGGACAACGTTTAAAACTGTACAGTATTTTTTTATAAACCTTTTTATGAACAGGTATTATAAACAATAATTTCTTCATTTCCAGTTTTATACGTATACCTTTTCACTAAATTCCTTCTCATGCCAACTTCCTGTTACCAACATTTACTAACTACATCTGCTATTTGTAAATTTATAAATGATTAAAATGAAAAATATCATAAATGATGACAATATTAAAAGCATAAAACAATTAATAATCTTAAAATTTTATTGAAACATGTAAATATTATTGTTTTTGTTTTAACATGTATGCCTTATAATAGTTATTCATTCTCAGAAATGATGCTAATTTCACATTGTGCCATTTTTCATTCCTATTGATAGGCAGCTATCAATAGGTGTTTGAAACTAATTAGGTAATATTTAACTATGTTCTTAATTAAACTTTAAAGTTTAATTTAAATTTAATGCCTACCATGAACCGATTTAACCTAAGCAAGTATTGCGCATATACTGCAAAGTCGATTGCTTTATTACTGAGACGAATACGACACGAGCGAAATGTGGCACGCTCGCACGTTTCATTCTCGGAAGACATATATAATATTATGATGAGAATTATGCGTAAACTCGCACAACTGAAGTTGTGCACATTGTGGCATGCGACTGAAACGACGCTGCAGTGGGGAGATTTCAAGAAAGTAGCGTCTTAAATTGACGCAGCGAGAGCGCCTCAAAATACAAATTTCGCGTCTTTTCAACATGAATTTTGCTATATGTAGAATAATGCTTTCAGAATGAGTGATACACCATTGGATAGCTTAACTTCTTTTCTACGTCTGCAGTCGGTTGTTTGAATTTAAAAATTTCTATTTTTATATATAGTTATCAAGCTTAGACTTTAGCCTTTGCTGACGTTATAAACGAATGACATGTATTTCACGAGTAATTTATCAGCATATTCCTTAATTCATAAACTATTAAATGGTGTATAGGTTATTAATATATAGCTTGTGCACGATATGTTTTTGGTGGTATATATAGGAGCGCGCAATGGACGGCGTTTAGGATAATTTACATGCGTTCTTCTGAGCGCTCCTATATTTATCTCAAGAAAAGGATCGTGTACAAATAAAAAAGTATTAGTCTATATACCATTTAATAGACTAGAAAATAAAGAATATGCTGATGTAAGTCTCGTTGTATACATTTCACTTTTTCATATCGCAAACAAAGGGTAAAGTTTACCCGTGATAACTCTATGTAAAACAATAAAATTTTAAATTCTAAATATTGATTATTAATATAGAAGAGTTAACCTATCTAATGGTGTATCACTCATTCTGATAGGAATATTGTAGATATGGTATAATTAATGTTAAAAAGACGCGAAATGTATATTTTGATGCGTTCACGCCGCCATTTAAAGTGTTTTTTTTGTTTGAAATCGCCCCACTGTGCGACGCCATTCTGCGTGATTTTAAAACCGTCACAATGTGCAACTTCCTCTCTATAAATCCGATTTTAACATCCTTTTTTTAACCCGCCGTTTTTTTTTCGGCTTGCTAGTTGTCCTCGCAATCGGCGAAGCAACCAGCTCGTCATCAATACATCAGTAATACACTTACGAGTCCGTGCATATATCAAACATCTGACCATTATCCAAATTGACTGCTGTAATCAAGTAAAAAGAATTCAATCCACTTCCCCACACGCCGCGCCGCGGCAGACGACGACGCGACGGGGTGGTTCGGTGGTTGGTTTGGCGTGTTGCACGAGTGGGCGGCAGGCGAGTGCAAGCAAGAAAAATATACTGTGGCGGCGAACGGCGGCAGTCTCGCCGCCACATACACATCCACGCACGCACACAAACAGAAAGATACCAACACTTTTATAAGCAAAGCGTGCTTCGGATCGGAAGCAAAAAACAACAACACTTCTCCGGCATTCTCTTTACGTCTCGTTTTTGTCACTTAACTACATTAATCCGCTTTTATTTCGGTCGCCATCGCCAGCACATGCGTTGTTGTCTCTCAGACACACAATCAAACCCAATAACAATCCATTTTTGGTTGGCCTGCTTCAATTTATGTTATTACACGTACGAAAAATCGTTTTTAATTAAAACATTTACTCTTCTAACAACAATTTCTTCAATACTTTCCGTTTTTGACTATTATATTTTGACCAGAAAATAATGCAATCAGGTTCTGCCTAATTTTTCTCAATTTTTAAGCATGAATTCTTCTGTTTAAATCTCCATCTCCACAACTTATTAACCTATTTTTCTAAAACATCACATTATGATAGTAGAAGGCAAGAGTAATAATATATTTTTTCGTTCAAGTTTCTACTTCTTCTAGTATCCCCGCAAAACTCGATTAAAAACCCAATGAGGTTTAAAATGAAACTGGTTTAATTGTTATCAAATATTCCTTGACTTCTGCATTAAAAACCTCGAAGAGGGGCCTGTGTAACATAAAGCAAAGTGACGCTTATTTCGGGAGGGCTCACGAAGGGTTGAAGCGCGGTAAGATCGTATCAAGATAAGAGATCGTTGTATGCGAGCTGTTGGAGGGCGGCAGTGGCAGTGGTAGTAGCAGTGACGGTCGTGCACCGTTTCGTGTGATGAGAGAGCGGCACGCTGCCGCCACCGCACCGCCGCCGTTAATTAAGTTTGTCACTTTTCCCCATACACTCCTAGCCACACCTTCGCACCACCACCACACGCCCCCATACTGTCATCCATCGCGCGTGCGAGCAGGATACGGCTAACATTTTATAGACAGGGCGAAGTGCAAACGATGGGCACGTTTCGCAGGCCTGCAACAAGGCAAATACACCGGGAGCGTAAATGACTCGCAGGAAGGCGTAGAGGAGTCTCAAATGCATTCGAAAGAGAAACATTCTAAGGGTATATGCAAAAGAGAAGGAGAAAAGAACAGAAAAAAGAGAGAGAAAGACAAAGAAAACGAGAGAAACGCAAAGAATTGATAGAAAGAGAGAGGGTGAGGAAAAACGAGAAAGAGGAAGAGAAAAGAGGAAAGTGCCGAGGAGCAAATTTAGGTTTTTAATTATTTTTGTTCAGCATTTCCTCAGTTAGTTCATTATATAAAATTTAATTAAGTTTCGCCGGCCTTAATTTAACGCTACTAATCAAGTATAAAGTTCCCTTTTTTTTGGAGCGGCGCGTCGACGGCAGTGGTCCAAGGGGTGAAAAACGACGCTCGCCACCCCCGGGCGTTCGCATAATGCAGCACCCGACAACATCTCAAGTATTGCATCATGTACTGTAATGCACATTGTACACTTTGTTGGTGTCGCTACTTTTTTTACAGTCTTTCATTGCTGAACTTCGAGAGGGCTGAAGGATGAGAGCGGGGTGGTGGCGTGGTGGTGGCGTGGTGGCGGTGTAGCAGGGGAAGGTGGAAAAGTGTGCAAAGAATGAAATGACTTTCATAATCGCAAAGTTGACGCGCCGGGCGGAACACGAATAAAAGTCAATAACAGAAATTAACACAAAGTTGTCCTATCTCGGTTTTCTCCCTTTTAAGTATGTTTTTCGTGTAAGAGTATGAGTATAAGAGGAGCGTAAGTGCACCGAAAATATATAATACAAGTTGCCAAATATATATAACCCTTGTTAGATCGAGTTATAAGGAAATGTGTACAATTACATAAAAATGCCATTTTACGCATTTTTGATGAACGTTGAATTTTTAAATGCCTTTTCCCGAAAACTAAGAGAGATAAAAGCTTGAGCTAAACTGAATATATATAACATTTATTATGATGCATGATTTCATAAGAATTGTCAAGGTAGATCTGAAGATATTTCCGATTTTGTTCGTACCTGAGAAGTTAAAATGAGCAGCCATTCCTTGAACCCTCGACTTCTAAAGCAGTTTTTTCGAAAACTATGAAAGATAGAAACTTGAACTAAAAATCATCTTATTTGATATATATCTGAAGATATGTCTGTTTAAACATATTCGTACAAGAACTCTTCGAATCTTCATAATCGATTCCAAGAGCAATGAGCAATGAACTATAAAAGTTATAAACTTAAAATAAAAAGTGATTAAAAGATACACTAATACACTACATCTAGTATAACTTTTAAGAATTATCATTTATCAGTTTTGAACTTATCTTGAAACTAAACGATTGAAAGTCGAAACTAGTCGATTGAAAGAAATTAGAGAGAATAAAGTGGAATTGATTTGTAATTTCCAGATTCAAAGACGGCCCAACGGCACATCGATGATGACGATGGACGTCTCAAAGTCGGAGACAGCGAAAGCGAACACAAGCGGTGCGGGCGGTGGGCCGCAGGAGTGCGCCGGCTGCTGCAAACCGATCACCGACCGCTACCTGCTGAAGGCGCTCGATCTCTATTGGCACGAGGACTGCCTCAAGTGCGGCTGCTGCGATTGTCGGCTCGGCGAAGTCGGCAGCACGCTCTACACGAAGGCGAACCTCATCCTCTGCAAGCGGGACTACCTGCGGCTGTTTGGGAACATCGGCTACTGCGCCGCCTGCAGCAAGATTATCCCCGCCTTCGAGATGGTGATGCGCGCCCGCAGCAACGTCTACCATCTGGAGTGCTTTGCGTGTCAGCAGTGCAACCACAGGTGAGTGGCAGGCATTTATACCCTTGCTACAACTGGCCCTCTCCTGCTGCTCCTACTACTATACCACTCCACCTCCACATATTCCGAAAGGTCTTTATCCTTCGATTTACTGCGTTCACTCGGTTGCAAACAGTCTGGCAAAGGGAAAAGAGGAGGAAAAACAAAGGATATATCACGAAGACGAGCTTTCTTTACGGGTCTAAAGGGAAATCACATTCGGCGAAAACGCTCGACGCTTTATAGAATTATAGTGTTGCGTCGAAAACTACACGTGGGATACTCATTTTTAATATTGCATTGTGTCACACTCAGATTTTGGCAGAAAAAGTAGAATGCACTATATGAGCTAGAAACATGAATAAATATTATACGTGTCCTTTTGTCGACTATGATCGGGGTCAAGTTTCATTACAGTCAGTTGGATATTTTTGGAGATTTTGTAGTTTTAATTGGTACTTGCAAAATTATTTCTACTCTCACTTTTCAACGATAATATCTTTGAAACCGTTAAAGATATAACGTTCTAGTAAGAACCATTTGAAAGAGGCGCTAATAAACTTTAATTAATGTGATTTGAATGAAAATATTTACAAAAGTACTTGAGATATTGGTATTTCAAGAAGAAATTGTAAAATATTTACAACACAAGTTGGGTGAAATATGAAAATTGTTCAAAAACATAATAAATTTCCAATTGATTCCATATAATTCTAAATGAATTACCAATCCATTGTCTACGAATCAATAAACACCCTGGTATTGTCCCATTTTTGCGTTAATCTACCGTTTTATAGAATTATAATACAAGCGAGCATCATACAATGAATACCCACCAACCAACATGTTTGCAATAGGAAAATTACGCATTATTGTCGCATATCCCGTATGTTTATATTTTTTTCGGAAATATCTCTCTATTGTTTGAAACAGTGGCATTTTATTGTTCCCATCCGCCACCACTGGCCGATGGCCGATGGCCGTCGTGCCGTTTATCACAATGCGACGCCGTTTTGTGCGCCATTACATCGCGCAGCATAAACCCAATTGCACGAAAAATTGTCAACTGTTGGCGTGTTTCGCCATCGATGCATAAATAAATAAATAACAAATGTATTATCCTCCGCAAAGCGCCTGACGCGACGCAGCCGTACTTACTGTGAATGCCCGGCGCTTTCACCCTCGCCTGACCGTTCGACCGTTCATATTCATAAATGTATGAATGCGTTCGCGTTTGTAATGTTTGTGGCGCGAGATATGTGTGCAGAAGATATGTATGAATGCGGAGCACTGTTCACCTCTTTCGCTAATTCAATAGAGATTTTCATGATCTTATTCAGGGTGTTTAGAAATTATTGATATTTTTGGGACGATGCTTTTTTGGTATTGTATTTGCAGGGCAACGTGATTTTATACATTTAACTTTCTAAATGTAATAAAATTGATACGTCTAAAGTTACAAAGTTCCAGTAAAGAACAGTTAAAAGAGGCATTAATAATGTATAATTGTCGCACGTTTGAAAAAGAGGTGCAATGATCTTTGAGATATTTTACTGCAAAGAAAACTTAGAAAAAAATTGTAAAAATGAAATATAAGTTTTAAGGACATCTTGGGAATTATTAGTGAAAGAAACTATAACTTACTATAATTGTATAAAATTTCATAAGAATCGATTAGATATTTTAGAAGATCCTAAGAACAAAATTAAAAACAACTATCACTATAGAAATTCACATAAATATTCTTTCAAAAAAGACTCCCCCAATCGAATTTTCGAAGAATTTTAGCAAATGTTTGTAAACACTCAGTGTACTAAAACAAATAGCCCTCTCACGAACAATGCGAAAGGACAATCATCAACAACTCCTCATACTCCTTCGCCTGCCAGTGGTGGCAAGTGGCGTGCGTTGGTTTGGGGGCGGTTTTGCAGGCGGCATGTCGTTCGAGTTTTGCAGCGTGCTCGCGAGATACCACCGGCTACGAACACAGGCAGGCAAAGCAATGTGCAGATTTAATTTGTACAAACATAAATTTAACAATCATGTAAACAATGGGCCGGTTTATCGTGATGTTCAGATTTCGACTTTATGGACACATTTGGCCGGAAAGTGCGGGACTAATAAACGACGATGAATAGACGGACGTTGGTTGCGAACCGACGCAACGCGACGCTACCGCCGCCGCCGCGCCGCGCCGCGCATGAGGGGGCGGCGGATGTTATTGCAGGTTTGGCTGTACAACATGCCATTGTTGTGTATTACCTTGCTGATCTATCTGCCGCCAACCGCGTACCCACCGCACCCGGCTGACAATTGTGGGCTATAGATAGATAGATAGATGATACGAGATTCATGGGCCGCAGTCGCAGTCAAACCGGCATAAAAAGGAATAAAACGTAAATTGACGTTGACATTTTCTATCTGATGCATTGACGAAATTATCGGTCTTTTGCGATTTTATCTTACTTTCAATATTTCAATTTTCGGGGTTAATTTTAGGGGATCCTTTCATTCAAATCCAAAAAAAGATAATTGAAACCTGAAATTATTTATAACAATGTTTTTTTAGACGTTGCGCACACGATTGAGAAAATTCTAGGGAACAAATTAAATTCTCTAAAATATGACCTTAATTAATTTTTAATGAAATATTTATATATATTTTCGAATTTTAAGTCAATTTTTATGTGTAAAATAATCTTTGTATCGAAAACTGAACAAAAGAGACGGAAGTTTTGTCATTTCTTGAAAAATTCGAAGATAATTTTATAAACTTTGTAAAAACTCTTTTTAGATAAAAATTAATGGTGATAAATTCTTTCATATGAAATAATACTGTGAGCTTATGAAAAATAATCACATTATAAAAATCATATATGTTTGCATGTATTTTATTTAATAATTGACGTTAAGTTTATTTGAAATATTAAGTGTATAAAATCCAAATTTTCCCAGATTTACTAAGTTATTTTATGGTCGCAGTGTGAAACCCAGGAGTTGGTCTTGTTTATTTGGGGTTTAGTTCCGTTTTATGGAGATAAATGGCGCGTGTAATTGTCTCGTCAGACACCCTCGGGGCAGTCGGGCGTCGTTGCTGGATTTGATTGATATTCCGAGGACACGACGGCGAGGAATGTTTTTATAATGCCCTCTAGCATACACCCAAACGCCGTCGTTGACGTGTCGATTCTGAAACACTGTGGTGTGGCTACCCGATTTAATATTTTGCATTTTGACACAGCCCATTCTGCATTTTGAGCCCGTCAGGATATCAAAAGCGTTAGACATGTTTTACCGTTTTACAACCGCGTCAGTTTTTGATGCTTCTTACATTTCAAGACACGTCTAACTGAGATTTCTTTTCAGATTTTGCGTTGGCGATAGATTTTATTTATGCGAGAATAAAATCCTTTGCGAGTATGACTACGAGGAGCGTCTAGTGTTTGCAAATATGGCGTACAACCCTCCACCACTTTCACATCTTAAGAGACAGACTGCAATTCCACCGGTAAGAATGTTTTCTTTTTAAATATTTATTATTTAAATATATTATCATCGTGTACTTAGTGGTGGTTCATTCGAATAGTCCCAGATAGTCCCACACGTTCCTGTATTTCTATACAACGTGTACTATTGGTGGTTCACTTCATGGCTCTCCATGTACTAATTGTGGTGTACTCTATGGGTTTTCGTGGTTTTTATCTTACGGGTACCACCTATTTGTTTTGCATTGCTCAGCTGCGTACACTCTAGCCGCCTTAATTTTGATTAGAAACGAAATACTTCAGAATTTTTGCAAAGTTTATTAAATTTGTTTGAATATGACGTCGGGCATTTTCAAGAAAATGTTCGAATTTCATTTTTTATACAGTTTTAAATTGAAAGTGCATTTTTCGCATACAATTTTAACTTAAAAATACGAAAATAAATATAAATATATATTTTTTCAGAAAACAATTAACGTCATATTCTAGAGAATTTTCTATAGAACGAACTATTATTCAGCGAAATCGGTGCGGTGGAAATGTCTTAATCGTGTACGCAAAATCACAAGATGTTTAACTTACAATATATCTTCACAAGTCCACTTAATGAGTTATAATTACCAAAATATTGCAGATAGATACTAGAAATTTCGAAGGAATATACCTGAATTGTTTAGCTATCGATTAGGGCCATGATGAAATCAGATTACAACCGGTAAATGTGATATCTACCTTTTTGAAATAAGTTTTAAACCTTGTTTTCTGTTAATTATAAAATGATTGTTGACTTACCTATATTGCATCCTAATCATCCCCAAATGCACCATTTTTCTGTCAACAGCCTTCCACACTACCCAGCCAAATGATGAACGGCCATCGGCCACCAGTTCAGCCATCCAATGGCGATCACAACAACAACATGTCCGGTTCCGGTCAACCCGGCCATCCAACCGCGCTCGCCAATCAGCAATTTGCCGCCGCCGGCCATCTGAAGTCATCGCCAATGTCCCTCGGAGCGACCAGCTGAAGAATGCAGTGAAGAGGTTCCTCAAACCCCTTCGCGAAAAACAGAAAACATACACTCATTGATAAACTAATATAAAAGAAACGACGCTAAATCTTTGTAAATAAAATTGTTAATTGATGCTCAAACCTAACCGAAATCAATCACAATGTGAGACCGTAATTCTCTTTTCTTTGAAGAATTCTTGAAGTTAAACCACCGGAAATAAAAGCAACGCGTTTACGTGCAATATACAATAAGTTTGGAATTTGGAAAATGTGAATGTGACCAGAAAAGAAGACGATCTTTTATGATCCTAAACGAACTTAAACGATGTTAAAGGAGAGAGAAAAGGAGGAAAAAGGAGAGAAGAAGGAAAGTGTGTACATTGTAAATAACCACATGTTGTTTAGACTTAGCGTTCCATGTTACTAGATATGCCAAGAGAGAATGAAATTCGATTACCCAAAGTGTTTGTTGAATTATTATTGTTATTGCGACTGATTTAGTTTTGTATTTTTTCGTGCGCGGCGGTTTTCGGATGCAATACGACTTTAGTTTGTTTCCCCTTCCGGTATTTGACGTCCTATTGATGTCCTAGGTGCCAATTTACTTTGTTTTACATTCATTTTAAGACAATTTAGACTAAGTATAGCCATTGTAAAGAAGGAAGGGAGATATTGTCTTATCATGCCAATGATTATGACCAAAGAATAAATAAAAAAAACGTTTATAACTATATTTATATAGTCGTTTAGATGTTTTCTGTAATTTTCAGGATATTTCCGCACTTTTACAGGGTTTGAAGTGATTTTTCAGACATTTGATAAACATTTGAGCTCATTCTGAGAAAATCTTAACATGAGGTCTTCAGGAAATGAAATATACAATTTTTAGTCTTGTTCTGATCTTTTTCAGTGATTTTTATTCAGACATTTTCAATCTGTCTGTGCATTTTTCGAACCTTTCAGGCCATTTCTGAAAGGAATATTTACAGAAAATGTGTATACAACACTATTGTATAGAAGCGAGTGATATTGTCTTATCACGCTAATGATTATGAAAAAAGAATAAATAAAAAAACGTTTATAACTATAATTATACAGTTTTTTGACTCTTTCTGTTCTTTTTAAGTTGTTTTTCTGAACTTTTCAGGGTTTTTCTGTACTTTTTCAAGCTGTTTTGTGTTATGACCTTATTAGGCCTTTCTGAGAAAATCTGTACAGGTAATGATAAAGAAATTGTTATTCAATTTTAATAAAATCACAGGAAATTCCAAAATGTTCATTCTCCTCTCCTGATTTTTGTATATTTCAGTTGATAATTGAACAATTTATATTCAAAACCTACGAATCGGATTATATGTTGAATTCATCTTTCATGATCATAAAGCACATTTGGAAAACATTGCCATTTCGTAAGTTTAAGTTAGTGTAAATGCGTCGTCGTCGTGTTGAAATGGCTTCAAAAACCGACGACAGTTTTCACGTGACGGCGTAAATCGCGTAATGCCACGCCATTGAACACGAAATGTGACTACATTTAAATACAAAACTATACTGCTATTCCACCATTCCGCCATCCCCATCATCGCGTTTTGTTCGCTGCAGGATTCGAAAATGACAAAGGCGATGGAAGCGTAGATAAATCCACGCAAACTGTGTAAGTATTATCGCCGCATAAAGTTGCCAAAAATATTTCCTTTGTTGAATCGTCGTGCAACTCGTGTAGGAATCGTTGCAGAGAAACGATTCGCATGTCTTGGTCGTAACTTACAAATTTCAGAGGAGATGAATGCGGTTATAGAATGATACTGTAGACTATAGGCAGAAGATAGTGAGAAAGGGTTTATGAGAAGGATAGTGAGGATGTTGGAGAAGAAGTGGATATGTGAGAAGAATTTGATGAGTTTATCTGAATAGGAAGGTTTTTTAGGAAAAGGAAGTAAGTTTATAAGACGAATGAGGGATATTTGTTTGTTTGGTTGAGAATTATATTATATTTTGTTTATGTAGAAGAGAAACAATGTTTAGTTTGATATTGATCAAATGTTATTGTAATTGTTTAAACTGGCTGATTTATTACTCTATTCTAATTTAAAACAGAATTTTATAACTAATTTTAAAATTATTGATGTGACAGGAGGCGAGTGTATAAGTTTTAGGGGTCGGTGAGGGAGGAAGTCGGATATAAAAGGTTCCGCATATGACAAGTTAGACTGAATAAAACGCTGAAATATCTAGAAAATTCACCAATTTCTGTACTGGAGTACTCGTACGTATTCGTATATTTACGTTTTTCAGTATTAACTGGTCGAGACATTTAGGATTAGAAGAGAAAGTTTAGGATTTCTTCATCATATTTGAAATTATTGTTTTTTACTGTAGAACATTATACAAAAAAAAATACGTCTATCACTAGAACAAGCCAATAAAAATCATTTAAAAAAATTGTTGGTCTATGATAACTTTACGCAACTGAAATTTCTTGAAGAACCAGAATTAAAAAAAAAATCTGAAATCTCTAATCAAAGGGGTAGACGCTTAAGAAAAAACTACAAATCCTCAAACCATATTCCTTCCTCCTCCTCCTCCTCTCCAACCGATGTAAATCAAGACGGAAAGGGTTGAAGGGCACTCGTACGAAAGGACCGAGGACGGAGTGTATAAATTATAACCTGTGTTTGTACAGCACACGTACGTGAAACATTTCGCTCGTATTTCGCACTCCTGAGAAGTACCACACACTATGCTGCACCATGCTACCTACCAATGTTTGCTCCCGAGCGCAACAAACGGCTCCTCGAATCATACATTATAACACAGTTAGTTAAGATATCAGACCCGAAGCACACAACGCAAATACATATATTCACTGACACGTTGGTTGGTACGCTGGAGGATGGGGTGGTAAAATTCACCCCGTTGTTGCAAGCATGCTTCGCACTGCACACCTTGGCTTCAACACGTGCACACACTAGTCATCATACAATGGACTAAGGGTAGTACTGGAAGCACATGTAACGATTGTAAATTCAACTGTTACTTGCACTTGCCAACAAAAGCACTTCACTCATTCCAAAACGAATGTTCCAAATGAACCTGTTTCTGTGTGGAAGAAACCATGTTGCATCCTCCACTATATTATACAACATATTACACGACTGTATGAATGAATTATCGCCGCTAATTTTTTGTACGTAGACAAGACGCGATTATAGATGCAAATTGCTTAGAATATTTGCAACTTTTGCACGAATCCCCTTCACATTCTAAGGGAATCAGTGGCGACGCGAGGCGTAGAAAGGAGAAGAAAAGCGAAACAAATACACTCTGGGAATTTGCGTGAGAAATTTAGCGCTGGAAGTTGTGAGAAGCAAGAGAAGCTTTAAGCTCGAAGCTGGAAGCTGGAAGGATGTAAATGGAGAGGCAGGAGGTGACGGGAAGATGGTTTAAACCCGGTCGCTGGCAGAGGCGTGTAGAGAGCAATTATAATCTTATAATAATTATTCCGAAATATAATTCGAAGAGTTAAGGAGTTGGAACAGTTTAAAGCCGGCGCCGTCGTGCGACGCGAAGAGGGAGAGATCTTCATAATCCCGTCCAGATTTACATATTAAGATTAAGATTATATAATTTTGGATAGTCTTCCTCCGTTTAGTTTCAGCCCCTAGCTCAAGTTGAGCTTCAACAAGTAAGATGGAAATTAACATTGCTATGTAAATGTTTTAATCACATTTTTTCAACAATTTCTAAACTTTGAAAATGTTACTATACTTGTCGTATCGATCAATTCCTTAGTTTTAGTGTTTTATACAGTGAAACCTTCCATATGCGGAACCTATTATATTCGGTCAGCAACGAAAGAAAATGTTTAGCTATTGTATTACTAGTTTATTTGGTAAATATTCCAATATATTCCTCGTATTGACTTGTAATTTGCGAAAACCTCTTAACAACGGAAAACGATTATGTTATTTACATAGTGAAAGCTTCACTGTATTATCTATCAATTTTTAGATATTTTAGTTTTTAAAAAATCTGATATATGAGGAACCTGTAATATACGAAATCCGGCAATCCTTGCAATGGAAAACCTGAAGTTTGGCAGTGGGGGGAGGTCTAGAATCGTGGAAAATGCACTAGTGCAATATAAGTGTACCTTGGCAAAACATGTTGATTTTTATATTATAAATCATGTTTTCGTAAAATTAGTGAATAATATCTGACCTCTATTTTATAGCAACGCGTACGGATAAAATTCGTTTTCTTTAGTTAAAGCAATATGTACTAAGCTTTGATTTTCTTGGGCAAACGGGTCAAAACGGCGAAATATCCGGCTAGACAAATTATTTCTATATATTAACTAAACACACAATTTTTTCATTTAATTCCATGAAGGACAATTCAGACACTCTCATTGTCACAAGAATAGACAATTTACGTGTGTATCCGTGGTACAGATCTAGTAGAGTATGTGTATGAAATTCTGCAAATTCATTTTACTATAAACTTGTACAAAATTTTAAAACAATCATAATTCATAACCTCTCTCAAAACACTAAATATTCAATCTGTTAACACTTAACTATGGTAATATATCCTTCGTTTAGAGGCCAGCTTTATATAGTTAATAATTTCGCTGATTTTTCCAGTGAATAATTAACGTCGTACAATCGCTCCCAAATGGAGAACGGAAATACCTGGAGATTTAACATGGAAGGCAGCAGGAGAGAAAAGCGGTTGACAGTGGCTCGTCCCGAATTTGTCGCGACATTCACGCGGCAGCCGCCACCAGAAGCACCGCCAACACCGCTACTGCTGCCACCGACCGCCACAGAGATTGGGACGCAACACCTCATCGGGCGTCCGGTCCATTAGCCGGACAACCGACTGTTGGTTATTTTAGGTCGGAAAAATGGAAGAACAGTGTTCCGATGTCCCGCGTGACATTCGCTTCGGTCAAAAGTTCTCACTTATTTCGCAGACACCCACACCCAATATACTCATATATATATATATATATATACAGATCTATCAACTAATACACTCAGACATAGAGTGAATTGAGTTGCATTTCCCCCCTGCAAGTGCAGTTTTTCCAACCGATTTTCTACGGTCTATTAGCTGTGGCCACGAGTAAATAACTGCAAGCGCTATACTATAATCGGTTTTATAAAAATACGCTTTGATAAATAATTAAATTAAATCGCTTGAGCGGCCCAGACTTTAGCATGTTAGGGATGAGTACTCTCTGTATGGCTGTGTGTATGTGGATGTGTGTAGTCGATTTTATTCGGAATTAAAAATCGTTAATGGAAAAAATAATAAACGCCGATTTGTCTGCCGAGTTTTTTTTTGTGTTCTGTTTCATCCTGGTAGGCGTAGATTGACACAGACTGACATAGACTACTCGGTTGACGATGGATGCGGGCTTTGGAAAAATATAAAGGGATGGAACAATAATAAAAATACATGAAATGCATTTTACTTAGTGCAAATTGAAAAATGTCGATTATATTCCCGCCGCTTTTTTCTAGTCGGTTGCATGTCAACGGCAGGGCATGTCAGTTATTTACGTTTTTTTGTTTGGATGAATGGTTCTTAGGTTTTGTATGTTAATAGGGTAATAGGGGATTATTGAAGGACCTGCTCAATTCGGGATGTTGTTCATGATTGACGGCAGGTAATTGAATATTATGGAGATAATGGACGGACTTATTGACAGCTGCATTCTTAAACACCACTCTGGCCGAAGGTCCTTTCTATTATTTCCAAACGTTGATGATATTCAAGGGTCTGTTGAGGTGATCAAGTGATCCTAATTGGCATCTGTCATTCGTTCTATATAGTTTGAAACGCACATTTGAAAATTAGAAATGGGTTCGGGAAGTAAATGAGAATACAAAAGGTCCTAACATTGGAAAGGCATAAAGGTATAGTCAAAATACATATACAGGTATTCATCTAGTAAATCGCATCTAGTATCCTAACACAGGACTAAGCCAACATAATTTTTCCTTTCCTAAGAATACTATCGGATTGAAGGATACAAGAAGGCTAATGTACGATTGAATTTTGGAGAGTTGGCCAAGCGAGTATTAACTTGCTTAGGCTTTGAGTAATTCCAAGTAAGTTAGCTTCAAACTCCAAAGGAACTTGGAGTACTCGCTTGACATGCCAACTCTCCAAAACTCTCAACCAAGAAAATAGACTTCAATAGTATATCTCCTTTTTTGTTTGAAAGGTTGGTTCTTAGGCTTTGTATGTTAATAGGGTAATTTTGAAAGACCTGCTCAATTCGGGATGTTATTCATGATTTGGCGGCAGGTAATTGAATATTATGGAGATAATGGACGGACTTATTGACAGCTGCATTCTTAAACACCACTCTGGCCGAAGGTCCTTTCTTTTATTTCAAAACGTTGATGATATTCAAGGGGCATCTGTCATTCGTTCTATATTGTTTGAAAGGCACAAGTGAAAATGGGAAATGGGTTTGAAAATCAAATAAGAATCCAAACTGAGGAAAGATTGGAAAATCAAAATACCTACAAGATCTAGAATAATTCATCTGTTACACTATCCCAGGTCGCAGCCTGCAAAGGTATTTCTTCTCTATGTTAATGGGGTAGTAGAGTATTTTTGAAGGACCGACTCGATTATGAAGACAATGGATGGACTTATTGACAGCAGTCTAGCCGACTCTAGCCGGTTCTTTCACTGTTGATGATATTCACGTGCATATTGAGTTATACTAGTTGATTCTATTTTTTATCTGTCATTCGATATAAATTCATCTTATACACTATCCCAAGGTAATGTTTTTTCCCTAGGAGTTCCAAAGTCTTGAAGGGTTCAAGAATCGAGAGTTTTGAAGAGTTGGCGTACCAAGCGAGTGCTAACTCGATTAGCATGATTTACAAAAGGTTTATTAGAAAATCAAGGAAACGTCCCTGCCATCTGTCATTCCTGTCAAATTATTCGAAACATTTAAGAAACACACAAATTGAAATTACAACATAAATCAGCAAGAAGAAGAAGAAGAAATTACAACATGGATGCGGCTTCTGAGACTAAAGGTTCCCCTTCGCGAAGCTCCAGCTCTGCTAATAGAGATGAAGTTTCAAAACGATCAAGCCAAGCCGCAAAAAGTCAAGGAGATGCCGAGAAACGATCTTCAAGAAATAGAGAATCCTCAAAAAGTAAAGAATCTGCAAAAAGAGGAGACCCTGAAAAATCATCCTCAAAATCAAAAGAAGAACCAGACAAAGAATCCTCTAAAAATAGTGACAAACAGTCATCTGGTAGTCAAAAGAAAGATAGTAAAAAGTCCCTTAATGAAGACAATAAATCAACCAAGTCCACCACAAGTACTAAGTCGAAAGAAGAAGAGGACAGAATGTCACCAAAAGGAAAACCTGATACTTTGAATACCGAATTTGTATACTATAGTACTTTATTGAAAGATCTCTGTGCTGCATTGACAAACGAGTTGGATAAGAAGAAGATATTGCCTTGGACAAAGAAGCTTTTCAGACCTGAGTACCACAGTGCACAGTTCCGAGAGAAAAGGAACAAGTTCTTGATGCATTTAACTCTGTCCTTGCTAAATGATGAAGTCTATGGCATTTTCAAGATTCCTCCACCTTCCGGAGCCCTTCCAGAGTTAGAAGCGATAGAGAAACCTGAATTTCCTCCGGCTGAATGGGAGTTGGATACGACTTGGGCGGATACTGTCAATAATCTTACAGACGACTTTAATACCTTGTCTTGTGCAGTTCATTGTATGCAAACGGAGTGTGATGAGGATCATGATTTAGATACGGTAGGTTGTAGGAGGAGAGTTATAGGGTAGTGGGGTTTCCTGAAGGAGATTCGCTAAGATTAAGATTAAGAGGAGAGGAATTTTATGGTAGAATAAAAAAAAATAGATATAAACAGTGTGTGATCTTTCCTTAGAATAGATTCTTGAACTAATTTAAAGAAGTCTCCTTTTGAAGAGACTTATCTTAAGATACCTAAATCTCCTAAGAAGAGAGGGATTCTTACTAGACCTAAATAATTAGATGTAAACAGTAGATCGAGATATCTTCCATGAGACTCCAGAACTTAATAAGTCTTCTTTTGATGAGGCTTTCTAGGTCCCCAAGGAGGAGAGGGATTCTATGCTAGCTTTAAAGACCTAGGTGTACAGAATAGATAGCGTTTTCTTACTGGGAATTCCAGAACTCTTTCAAGGAAGTCTTTTTTGAAGAGACTAAATCTCTAAAAGGATTCTAAGGCAGGCTTAAAGCACTAGAGGTAAAAAACTTGTTTCCCTGTTCCTTCTTGCAGATTTTGGATCAAGAATTCCAGTTCTTCCTCTATCTCCTCAAACCCTACGCAGCAATGTTTACAAATACCTACGAGCGAACTAAAATAGCAACCTGGATGCAAACCCTCTGTTCCATCACAAACCCAATGTGTTCCAGTATGAGGGGTATCCGAAATGATTACATGATAGCTCTTCTAAGGTGCTTGGAACCACTCTGTTTGTTTTTCCGTGTTCCTATAGTTAGTAATAGCCTGTTTTCCGTTTAGCTTTGCACAAGACCTGCGCCTAAGTGGCCCCTTTGCGGAATACCCGCCAATTAGAAAACTGCCCCCGCTAGCGGAGGCCGTGAAATTGGCGGCCGATGCCGGCGAGCCGACACCAATTACGGACCCGACCAGCTCGGACGCCTCCGAATTCCTCGCCCAGCAGCCGGTGCCCGAAGAAGGCGCCTTCTGTTACATCGCGCTAACAGGTGATTTAATAGCATCCAATCTAAACGCACCCAGCGGCGATAGTGGCGATGCTGAAGAAGGCGAAGAAGCAAGTGGCGGCGATGAAGCTGCCGCTTGCGAGTGTTAATCATTAAAATCATTCATACAATTCCTTATTGTTTGAAATAAGGAGCCAAATAAAGAAGGACCGTTTGCATAAACTTGGTTATTATCTGAGCAACTTTGAAGGGTGATCAATCAAAAATTTGGGTCGCAATGCAATGCGTCACCTCGGAAGAAGTGAGCGTCAATAAATCAGGACATTAATATGCGGTCTTATCGCCGGCGTTTATCGGAATTGAAGGATCGTTAGGGATAGAGGTAGAGGGAGGCTGAATATATCCCATTCTTCATGCGAATTTGGGGGATGAAGGCAGACGGCAGCGGCGTGCCCACAATCACTCATGCTTTCCTTTCTCTGGCTCCACACTCTTCGCAATAGACGTACGGATAACTCCACAGCTCTTCAAGCTATCTGATCGTATAAGGATGTGGGTATATGTAACCAGGGGTTGGTTAACTCAAGCCACAAACCTCAAACGCCACAAACTCTCCTCGCAATCTCCAAATATAGAGGAAGATCATGTATGGGTAGTTTAGTGGGTAACTTGTGGTGGAAAACTATCGTATAAACTTTACCGACTACATTTCCTTTCTTATATTTATAAACATCCTATTTTCTTGTTTTTTATAAAGTCAATTGAAAATTCGTACAGTTGCATCAAATATAGGTAAACTACGATTTTTCTAGAAACTTAGCCCTTGTTTAAAGTCGTTACCAGAATCGAATACATGTGTTTAGTATCGCGCGACGCAAGTTCGGTTTGAATAGAACTTATAGAGTTTTTGGACGGGTGTAGCCCGAAATCCCGAAAATGGCTTTAGCATTTGACTTTGGAAGTATGGCTGACCAGATTTTCATTGTTATGTTCATCAGTTACAACCTTAAAATAATGATAAATACACTAAACTGTTGCTAGTCCAAAATATAAAATGTTTAGGTGCTTTTACCACAATTGGCATATCGAAACATCCACCAAAAGATCTTCCGAAATGTACAACGCGTTTTTACACAAGTAGTGAGACCCACTCTTTCTATAATAGTGATTTTCATCTGAAGATGTCATTTGCAAATAATTGGCGGTATTATTACTTTAAGATGCGTCATAATATTTCAGGAAAATGGTACGCTCCCATCATTTCTTCGGGGTTGTAGACCGAAATCCCGAAAATTTCTTGAGTACTCGACTTTCATAGACCAGTATTATAGAACATACAAGTCGAATTTAATTATATTTCAGTGCATCTGCTTTAATCTTTGGACACAATAAAAGTTCAAACCTGGCATTTTAAGGATAATTCTTAGTAATACTAAAAGGTATGCAACGTAAAATGTTCCTTCAGTGAAATACGCTTCGCATATTTACAGAAATCATTATTTTTTAGCTAGATAATGTCTCAAAAGTCTATTTGATGATCATATTTTACATATGCAAATATATTAAATTCCTCCCCCAATCAAACTGTGAAAATAAAGCTGCTACAAGCAATAAGTCATCCCAACCATACGAATCGGCCAGTCTATTATCGAAAACGGCCGCGGCAATAAATAATAGAAAATTCGGCCGAATTTGATAAATACCACGCAGTGAGACGCGCATCGATAAATCGCACAACGCACATCCTACTACAATGTTGCAACCCTCGCAAGCGATAAATACGGCGCAATTTTAACAAATACGATCAGAAAATTATCATTTCCGGATTAAAAACAAATAAATCAGCAATAATTATCATTATCAAGCATTCAAAATATCCCCAGTTTACTAAAACAAATGACAATTACACTCTCCCCCACTTCTCTTCAACTCTAAAACAAAGATAATTTTTGATAGCCAACATATATAAAATTGCAATAAATATACAAAATATATTTATATTTGTAAAACCCATCCCAAAACCGGCAGGGCAATGTGTATATATTTCAAGTGTTCGTTTTTATTTGCCACAGCGATATCAAAGTCACGTACGGGACATTAAAATTTAGTTAGCCCATTATGAGCGTTTACTGCCCAAACAGTTTACGTTCATGTGTGAGTTAGTATATGTGTGGGTGTTAGTTTGTATGTGTGTGTAGAGTGTAGGTGGGTGTATTTGTATGTAGGTGAGTATATGTATATGTATGTACATGTGTGTGTGTGTGCGTGCGTATGTGGGTGGTATGGTGAATATCGGGGGTTTCTCTTATACGATGGCGTTCAATTGGTGGTTTTGGGTGGATGTTTGGCTGGTCGACTGGTGCATGGCGATCGGTAACATGCGCGGATTATTGGATACGAGCCCCCCGAAACGACGACGATGGTGGAATGAGAGGGGCGATTGAGTCATACAACGATATCAGGATCCTATTAACACCACTAAACCCACTATTAAAACCAAACAGTTTGCAATGGTCCTTTGTCCATTGCTACCGCCATTGCACCCTCGAAATGTGATTCACATTATTATCGTTTATTTCCGATTTCGATTTTTAATCGTTCTTCTAAGGTGGTAATTAGTTTATTGCTTATTAAAAACAAGTTTAATAAAATTTGCACTCGGTGACTCTCACAATCAGTGACGATTTGGTTCGCAATCGCAATCGCACGAATAGTGTTACTATGGCGGATACAGTACATTTTCTTGCTTTTTCAAATATAGTGTAAATTGATATACATTCCAACGATCTTTTCTGATAATAGTAGCTCCTGGACCTCTAATGCCTCTAATGACCTGGTAGAGCCATTGGTTCACCAACACTATTCTGGACCAGGTATAGCTGAACCTTTTTGTAGAAGTCGGTCATATTTTCTTTTTCTTTTTGATAGTAGCATCTGTTGGGTTACCAATGGTTATAAAGAGACCGAAAATTGTTTAAATAATGGGTTGAATTAGTAATTGACCCTCTAGTACCAAACGACCCCCTCTTATCCCAAAAGAGTGTTAGTCCAAAGCTTACGGGAGCCAATGATTGATACACGAGTCATAGGTTCACCATCACTACTCCAGACCAGAATACAATAAGAAATACCAGAAGCACAATATCTACCTGTCACGGTCGCCATAAATTGGTTCCCTGTTACTTTCTGTGTTTAAAGTCACATAGACCTTGACTGTTACTCATAGTCACATCATGGATGAAAATTAATCAAATACTTACGTTGCAATTATTTTTTTTATATTTCCTCACACTTTGGCCTGGGAAGTAAGACCTTAAATAGCCCTGCTCTACCTTCCCTCTTTAAAATTATTATATTTAGATTCTATTTAGTCTCTATACTGATTTAGTATTTTCAATTTCCATTAAAATTTGCTATTCGATTAGAAAATGAAAACCTATCAAAAATACAAACAGGTTAATGTCCTCACACAGTTACCCAAAAAAACATGTCACATGTTGAGGAATTTAAGTGAGTGAAGCACCGCCGTAATCCGACCGTTGTGTCCCGGTGTCAGGCGACGGTAATCTCTTTCCAACTCCATCGCGGTGTTATATTGTCACAATGGGAATTTACAGCGCGATTCAAATGGGATTCAAAATATCATATAAATACAGATGTGGTCCAGGGGAGCTCAACTGGCTTGCATAAGCCGTTCGTCTACAGCCCGATGCCGCAGCCGTGATGGTAAAAAAGTTAAATGAACGAGGCATAACCGCAAACCGCACCGCAACTTGCACAACAACAAAAAACGTATAAAAATCTACGGCATGGTAATTACATCAGCCATTTTTATTACACTTTGTGAGTTCCCCCCTGCCTCACCCCCCCCCCCCCAAAAAAAAACAACAACGACAAAAATATAAAATTCATGCTCGTATTTTGCACGACGCGACGATTGTGTAAATTTTCGGATAACAATGGTAACAACAGGTTGAAACAATAACGCCACGGAGAAAAATTATTTATTTACCTAACGCCGGTTGTACAGGAGTACGAGTGCAACCAAGGGATACTTATGCGATTGTGCGTGCGAATTGTGCATTGTTTTAGTATCACTTTGCAGTTTATGCTGCCGGCGGTTTGTGAGCCACTCTTTGTTATATTCCTTACTCCATCCCTATGCAACCCCACCAACCCTAAGCATGCAACTCCCAGAATTCAAAAGCGAAACAAATTCTGAGAAATAGAGTATTGTGCGAGTCGCTCTTCCTTCCGGCGGATTCTTGTTAGTAGTGCATTTGCAAGAAGTTTTTCTTGCTTTTCGCCACGTAATTTATTAATTTCGCCAGTGTTTTGTTTCCCTACCACCACCGTGAGCTGTTAAATAATTTCAACGCTTATTGTCTCGAGTTATTTGTGTTTACAAGCGTTCGGTCTGTTTGTTGCCTGCAACTTTTTAGTTGGAAAAAGGAAAAGGGGTCTTTTTGGAATTCATTCGTAAAACTGTTGTGTGGTTTTGTGGCGTGCGTCTCTAAGAACCATCATCCGTATAACCACACCGCCAAATATGATCCTTATGGATATTGCCCTTTCATGGAAATAACTGTCATCTATTTTCGAGATAAGATCGTAATTGAATCGGCTTGACGGCAGATTTGCACACGAAGCTCTGCTCAGTCGCCTGTTTGTACGAGTGAGATGCATGAGAGACGCTGGTAAAAGTAACAGGATTCACTCTTCCTTCCACTCACCCTTGCATAACATGGTCATATTTTGGTGTCGTATGTTTGGGTGAAATGTTTTGGAAGGAATATTTAAACAAGACTATCTAAAAAATCTTGGTTCTATACAAACCAAAATGTTTTCATATTTAAAAAGCGATATTTAAGTTTATTACGTAGAACTCGCAGTTCTAGTCATGTGAATGCGGGAATGTGCTCATAGTGCCACCGCCGTATTGTTATTCTGTCATTTATACTGTATATAATATAGATCAGTGTTTCCCAAAAAAGCAGCAATATCAATAAACAACTCGTCCAAATACCTCCTTGACTCTCAGACCAAACGAGGGCTCTCCACTCTGGCTTCCAGATAAAGCAAATTCGTCCACTTAAAATTTGACTGCTGATACATAACTACCGGAAAACTAGAGCAAATCATTATTTTCATATAAAATTGTCATAGACAAAAGAGTAATGGGCTGTTGGTACGAGTGAGATGCACGAAAGATGCTGGTAAAAGAAACAGGATTCACTCTTTCTTCCACTCACCCTTGCATAACGTGGTCATATTTTGGTGTCGTATGTTTAGGTGAAATGTTTTGGAAGGAATATCTAAACAACACTATCTATAAAATCTTGGTTCTATACAAATCAAAATGGTTTACTAGAATCTTAAGGATAGAACCACTTTTTACAGGTTAAAAATACATGATTCTCATGATTTTCTTTGTTTTGGGAAGTATAATTCAAAAAGTATTAAATTTTTGACAATTTAATGCACTTTTTTTCATATTTAAAAGGTGATATTTAAGTTAATTGATACCAAGTTTATATCACCTAGAACACGCAGTTTTAGGCATGTAAGTGCGGGAATGTGTTCATAGTGTCACCGCCGTACTATTATTGTCATTTATATTGTATATGATACAGATCAGTGTTTCCCAAAAAAGTATCAATATCGATGTGCAACCCATTCAAATGAGGGGTCCTTGACCCTCAGGTCAAACGAGGGGTCTCCACCCTCGGTCCCAGAGACAGCAAATGCGTCCTGTTCAAATTTGACAGCTGGCATATCACTACCGGAAAACTTGACGAAATCATTATTTCCATATAAAATCGTCGTAGACAAAAAATCAAACACGCAAGGAATGCTCATATTTCTCTCTCCTATTAATATTTCTATTCATTTCTCATGAGTAAGACGTGAGAAATGAATAGCATTCCATGCTCATTGTACAATATACTACTCATATACACACTCCTACTATATTGTGTATATTATTATAGTTTATTAACTATGACTTGTACGACTTATTTTCAGAACAGGCAGACACAACGCAGACAACTGTTTTTCAACATCAAACTTTTGACGATTTCTTACGGCGTGCTTTACGACAGCTACTTTGCGACTTTACGACACTGCTGTTGAATAGATTTCTTTCTGCTCGGAGGGGCGCAGCGGGGACTGCAGTATCACTCCTCGCTCACACCGAAACAGTAGAAAAGAAATTAACTTCTTATTGCTGGTTGTATCTCTCGAAATTGCATCGAGCTAACGAGCACGCTCTTTGCGTGCGTGCAATTAAAGTGCAAACGGCCTGTACGACCACCGGCACCGTGCTCGTGGACGTACAGGGCATAGTGGAAAACAAGTGCTATTATCAGCCCCTTAACTCCAATTACGTGGAATTACTCTACGAGCCCCAAATCGTACATTACTAACTACAAATGTGTACTACGATGTACCTGATTCATTTAATTGTTAATTCTTAATGCTTAATGAAATGAAGTAACTCAACATGTTTACCAAGTTTTAACCAACCTATTTAAAGTAAAACTTCTATAGGTGCGCATGACTTGAGGAGTAAACTGGAGAATGCGAGTCGAAAGTGTTACGGATTTTGGCGATGTATAATTCTGAAACTAAATTTTTTTCTTTTTTTGTTTTGTGTATTTTGTGTCAACTTGAGAGAAAGGCTACTTTTTTTTATTAAACCCTTTGAGTTTCTTTTTAATTTTAAAATTTGTTCAGTCACTGAGGTCATTTTTTAAATGTTAATTCTTCAATAAATATCGCAACTTACACATGTTGAACAAGTATTAATCTTTTTTTTAACTTCTGCTTTCTCTCCTTCTATATTTTGGTGTATAATATATTTCTAAAGGTATTAGAAGTGTATAAAACATAAAAAGTGGTGTTTTTACGAATTGATTTTCCTTTATCGCAGTGCCGTTGTGAAATATAGTAAAAAAGAACACTTTCAGCAACATGTTGTGCGATATACAACGCAGGAGGCGACAAATACTTGAAGATTTTACTTACTATTGCACGCATTTCCTCAACCTTTCTTTTCCTACATGGCGTGGCTGGTAGAAATTCGAAAAATAAGGCTTTAATCCATCATAAATCATCGTTTTATACTCGTAACAGGTGCCGCCACCTTCTAATACCAACTTATTAAGCCATTAAAGAACTTATGGCCTTTGTTGACCTCTACCAGCGTATCCAACATATTTTTTTCGTATTTTACGAATAAAAACCAGGTTTATAATAATGTATTATTATAATACATGATTTTCACTATTTTTCTCACTAAAAAATGCTATGAAACTTCTATGAGCACATTGCTAAAATGACTTCTGCTAGTATTGTTATGAAATGTGCATGTAATGATAATGAAATGTGCATATTACATAATAGGATTAGATAAATCAGATTTCTCTCTTAAAAATTGTATTTTTTCATATATCCAACGTAACAAAATTAGCTAGCGTCGCCGCCGCCGAGGGGTATCAAAATGTTCCCGAGCGCTATCTGCCGACTGCAGGTCCTCGAGATATACGACCACATCTCGTGCGGCTGTTCTAGATGCTGGACAGTGGCGGTCGGGCGAAACGCAATGAAATTAGGTAAAATAATGCCTTTAAGTTTAATTGCCGGCTGAGTGGACGTTGCGCCTGCCGCTACAGCCACCCTTCGTCTGCCTCCGTTTGCCACACCGTCTGCACGGCTACAGTGTGTGGGTGCGTGTCGCCGTGTATGATTAGGGGAGATAATAGATGTTTGGTCCATTCGTGCGCGACACATAAGTCCACCGGCCGCGCCGGCTGCGTGCATGTGCGAGTAAGTCGCCACCCTCGGAGTCGCCGCCGCCACCACCGCGGTCCAAACGCAAATTATTTACGCTCGCATCGCTTATCTTGCCATTAATTAATACCCGGTCGAGCGCCTGGTTAAATTTTCAACCGCCACACAGCCATTCTCTACTCGTACGTACGCATGCCATTAGTGGCGGTGGCGGTGGTAGTGGTGGCGGTGAATCATCGCCTCCAGAGAACTCTTAAAATTATGTTGCTGTGATTACGAAGCTTTGTTTCTGTTTTTTTTAGAAAGACTTGTTTGAAGTTAAGTTTTGATCAGTTAGGTTAAAGCTAGATTAATTGCGGTTAAGTAAGGTTAGGTTAGGTTGAAGTCAGGTTAGTTGAAGTAAGTTTGTTGAAGTGACGTTAGCTAAGGTTACGTTAGATTAGGTTAATTTGAAGTTGGATAAGTTGAAAAATAGGTTAAGGTGATGTTCGTTTGAGGTTAGGTTGAGGTTAGGCTGGCTTATGTTAGGTTGGCTTAGCTTATGCCGACTAGGTTATAACATGTTAGATTTGGTTAGGTTGGGGTAGATTAGGTTAGTTGGGGTACTTTAGGGTAGTTTAGGTTAGGTTAGATAAGATTTATTTTTGTTAACTTATTATTTTGTTAAATTATTATAAGTTACAGTAAATCATTCTACACTGCGAGAAAACATAATTTGTTTGTCATTGTGTAACAATGCTAACGACATTCTAAGTCTTTTATACGCGTCTCGACGTTCCTCTGCTGCGCTTACACGAAATGAGGGTGAGTATGCGTTGTTTGCTTGTGAAGGAGGTGGAGACGGCGGAATTGTTGGTGGTAGTGGTGGCGGCGGAGCATCAAGAACCCCGGAGATGTGCAAGTAATCTGACGAGGAGTCTGTTAATGTATCCCATGGCGGTCGTTACGCGTCGTCCTTATCGCCCGCGCGGAGCCACTGATTGCTTCATTTCGTACAATTGCCTGTTTATATTCGACAGACCACAATTGCAAAACGCATGATACCATGATAGCCCTCCCGCCCCGTTCACAACAAACGCCTTTTCTACTCGTAGCCAATGCACCGAACAAAATATGTCGAATATTTCGCATAAAACGTAAATAATTAAAGCGATTTCTTCACTTTTCTCAACGGTACCTTGCGGCATTACTTTACAAACTTCAACTTCAAACTAAACGATAAACACATCCTGCTTAAATATCCGCTTAATATTATCCTTAGAAGACAGATAAGTTAAAGTTCAGTGAACAGAGGAACACAAGAACAGCGGAACATAGGAAAAGTTTCGTTAGGTAGTTAAATTTGATAATTTATCTGCTCAGATACGAGCTGCTACTCGAAACTTTCAAATATTATTTATTTTTAGTTGGAATAAAAGGAGGCATCACATTCCTTTCACTTGCATGCCGTTATTAACTAAAAGAAGGAATATGATATGGAAATTATGAGGAAATTTGTGGTTTTATTCGTTTTTGAAGTGCAACTTTTAAACGCGCGTTTGCCTTTGGGGAGTAAACTGGTGAATGCGAGTTTAATTTAGGCGGCGTATAACTCAGAAAATAACCATCCGATTTTAACTTTTCTTTTTTTTTATATGTTAGATTGGATTTTGCAATCAAAATTTGGCATATCAAAGAAGAACATGTAATAATTTAGCACAATTAATGAATTTACAAAGAAATTAATGAATTAAAATTGAAATTTTAACGTGGAGAGAGAAAATTTGAAGACCAGGTTTAAACCGGCGACCTTTGGGATGCCTGCCCAACCGGCGCGTTGGGCCGGTATCCCAAAGGTGATATGTCAATGCTAGCTAGTCTGGGGTCGTTCAAACAAGACTGTATGAGTTAGAAAAAAATCATTTCTAAGTACTTGCTCTCAAATATATTCTTTTTTTATTTTGTAGGAATTCTTTCTACTTGAGATATTAGTGTGGCTCTCCACTGCTATGCAGTTTTGCCTGCCTGTAATTAGGCTTTTTTTTAATCCATTTTTGGGGGGTCCCATGTTTTCTTCGTTTTGCATGTTCATATTTTGTGTGTTGTAATTATCCACTTTTTCCGGTCGTGTGCTACTTTCTTCCCGTTGTTTATCCCTGTCACGTTTAGATCATTTGCTATCTCATCTAACCATCTGTTCCTTGGTCTCCCTCTTCCTCTCTTCGATTTTAGAAACCAGTTTATAATTTGCTTAGCTGATGCTGCTTCTGATATCTTCCATGCAAGCCCTAGCCATTCTGCTCTTCTTTTCTTTATTTTCTGAGTACCAAGGCATTTTCAACTTTCTCTTCTATTTCTTCATTTGTCAAGGCTCTAGTTCCTTCGCCCGCTTGTCTTACTCCTCCCGATATCTTCCTTACTATTCGTCTCTCACATATTGCCAGCGTTTCTTCCTGAGGCTTAGTCATGGTGTTGGTCTCAGTAGCATACATTACATGATCTGATAAGTATTTTATAGGCTGGTATATATTTATATGAGAGAGGCAGGGGATAGTGTCACAATACTGAGACAAATTGTGAAGGAGAAATCGAAACAGAGGAGAGAGATGACCAAGTAGGGAGGGAGGGAGGAAAGACCACGGAGGCGAAGCATATGTTGAGGTTCCGAAAAACTGAGTTTGTTCAAAAAGCATGATAGTTAC
>WSZQ02000001.1:3308965-3323833 GCA_019419845.2 Weissflogia rhopalogaster | reverse complement strand
GCTTCCTGTGTATTGTGGGTTGCGCATTGCGATTGTTGTTGATTGCATCAGTGCGGATTTTTAATAATGTGAATTTTTCATGTGAATTTTTAATCTGAATTAATTAAATAAGTGATTTTTAGTGTGAATTTATTATTATAAATTCACACTAAAAAAGACTAAAAAGTTGTCTAAACTCAACTATTCCTAAGCAAAATTATCTTAAGTAGGCTAAGTTGTAATTAAATTTTATTTAAATTAAGTAAAATCATCTTAAATACTCACCTGGGCAGCGTAGTTGGTAGTGCTTCGGTCTACCACGTACGTGGACGGGTTCGAGTCCCCGGGGCGGGCACCACGCAGTGTGATTATTATTCACACACCACTTCACACATTCACCCATCCACACACACGCGCACACATACTACTTCAAACATTAAGCCTTCACACACCATCTACAGACATCTGTAACTCATTAGAAGAACAACAATCAACATCAACATACACCTACAATTCACACCAACTAAAAAAAAGGTATAAAAACCGTTACATGCATGAATTGTAAACAAAAACAAACAACAAAAATAAATAAAACATATCAAAGTCGGAAAGACCCACGGAGGTCGACAGACGTTAAAATATGTGATATTATTATTAGAACAAGTAACAGTCTTCAGTTACCCAAGGAAAAACATAACTGCAGACGGAAAGATAAAATCAGAAATAAATACCAGAGTTGATAATGCAATGAAAGTATATTATCAAATGAATAACAAATTCATTAACAATCAAGAAATCTCGAAAGAAACAAAAATTAAAATCTTCAAATCAATATATCGCCCAATCCTAACGTATGGCTACGAAACCTGGTTGCTAAACGACAGAGAAAAAAGCAAAATCCAAGCTGCAGAAATGAAATTCCTCAGAAGAATTGTGGACAAAACAAGAAAGGACAAAATTAGGAACGATGATATAAGGCTGCAGATAGAAATTGAATCAATTCACCATAACATTGAAAGAAGACAAATGGGATGGTGGGGACACCTTATAAGAATGAAGGAAGAAACCCCAGTCAAAAAAATATGGCAAGCTATACCTAACTCAGGCAGCAGAGGGCATCCGCAAAAAGAGTGGAACATCATAATTAAAGATATCTTGGCGAAACATGGATTAGAAATTAGAAAGAGGCTAAGAAAATGGTTAAAAATGGACAAATATGGAAAGAACTTTGCAGCAGATAGCAACTAAAACAAGGTGAAAATGGGAGGAAACAAAAATAACAGTCATCATGAATATACCCTTCACTTTAACATTACTTTAATTTAATTTACGAAAGTTAATTTATATTTTGTTATTCACACTCTATATAAGGAATTTTCTAAAGTTGGTTGTAAACTGCCGACACCGCAAGGTAAAAGGCAATACATGAATATATATAAAACTTGATTATATAATTTTCTTAGTAAATTGCATTGGTTAACCAAAGCTTCTAATAAAGATTAAGCATGTTTTATGTTGAATTAACTTTAACGTGAAATCATTGGCGTTGTGAAAGCATCGAATCAGTAGGCAAAACATTATTTACGCGCTTAAAAAGGAAGCGAAACGCTCTGATAAGCCGCGCATAAGTCAGATATATATTAGTTATGCATTGTGCGAGCGCGGTGTGTTGATACGATAGGATATCGACAGCTTGCAATGAGTACCAAGCCACCAGGCTCTCACTCTGCCCGCTCGACTATGTCGCACTTCACCGTCGATGACGATGGTGGTGGTGTGCGGGGGCGGCAGTCGGGCAGCCAGGCAGGCAGGTAGGTGTATAACAATCCCACAATTGATAGTCGCGACGGATTAACGCGCGATGCCAGTGAGGCGAGCGCTGCTGCCGCGTCGACTGCTGCGCCACCGTCCGACTGATCCCGGTCATAAATAACCGGATACTGAACTAATCTCATTAAACGAATATACGGACAGCGTGCACACACGCACACAGCGGTAACATACACACAAAATACAGAGACAACATATACAGACATATACATCACAACAACAACAACAACAAACGTGGATTGGAAGGACGCGAATGGTACGCAAACACAACTCACAGCAGATTTGAGATGACCAGATGTGTCATATGTACCTTTATGACTATTCGATTCAATAATACTTAAGGATATACCGGAAGAGAAACGTTGGTGAAAGTTGGGTTGCCTATGATGATTTTTTGTTTGTACTTAATCAACTTTTTTTAGGACTTTACTTGTTGAAATTTTAAAGAAAGAATTCATTTACTTTGAAGATTATAAGATTATATTAATCAGATAGACTTTACTTAAACTTTACTTAAACTTACTTTAAACCATCTGTCCTGAAAGTTACTCTACTTACGCATGTGTACTTAAGGTAAGTAAATTTTATTTAACATTTCTTAAATTCTTTTTAGTAGGTCTTTGCTTAAACCAACTCTCCTGAAGGATACTTCACTTATCTATCTTAAGTCAACTTTACTTAACATTTTTTTACTTTCGTTAAATAGGCATTTTTTAAAACATCTTTCCTTAAACTGAGTAGGTTTTAATTGAAAATAAGTTCTTTTCAATTGACTTTATTTAAGACTGTTTAACTTAAGTCAACTTTAAACTTTTTAAAAATTTTTAAAAAAGTCCTTCTTTAAACCAACTTTCCTGAATGTTACTTTACTTAAAAATATTTAACTTAAGTCAAATTTACTTTAAGTGTTTATGCATTTATTTATTTTGTTATTGTGTTCGTGTCTCAGGTTTGGAAAAAAATTAAAAGGAATTAAAAAAAACGTCAAAATCGAAGCAAACATGCAAAAAAAACACGCACTAGCATAACACTAGCCAACGTTGAATTGCTAATAAATCGACAACAATGCCATCGACGGATGGCTGATTACAGAGCGATTGTCACGCCATCTGTCGCCGAGTAGCAGCCAACTGTATTCAACCGCTCTGTACGTCCGTTTGTGTGTATGTGTGAGTGTGTCTACTATATGAGGATACGTCTGTGCGTTTGTGATTAGCTGTGGTGTGAGTGGCGCAGTTGGTGGCGATTTGGGCCATTTGACCAGAAAGTTTGGACAGCGCAAACCGACCGACCAACCATCCGCCGCGCCTGCTCCGGCTACTGATTATTAATTACACACAATCTGATGCAAACGCCATCCACTGGCCCCGCTCACACCTCCCTTGCAATGCCACCCTCACAGCATACAAACATATACCCGAAAGTTTCAATAATGTTCGAGCAGCGGGCGCCGCATTTAAATTCGATGCCGCCCTCCTCCCCACGCCGCGAAAACCGATTACTACAAATATTAAACTTTCTATAAATTGGCAGAGTATGCGCGAAAGGAAGCGATGGCCGAATGATTAATAGCTGTATATTTCAATCTCGCACACTCTCACTTTCATCTAACACATGTGTACATATACACCCACACATACGTAAACGAACGTACACAGTCACACATATACATACACACATTTACGAATATATAGACAATGCGTAGGGTGAATATCATAGCATTTAATTATGAAAATTGTCGAAATTTGCATACTGTCAACGGAGGTGACAAGTTTTTCGGGCGAGATTCAAGACGCTACTTATATTTACCATTGTGCGGATTGTGTGGCTGGGTTCGGCTTTATGTGCATGTGTATGTGCGTAGGTGTTTGTCTTTGTTTGGTATATGTGTGTGAGCGTTTATGTGTAGAGTGTAAAATCTTGAGATTATATCGCATTTGTGCTCTATTGTTGCGAGTTGACAGGCGAAGGATTGCGCGACGAAACACGGCAATTTTGAGTTTTGAATAAAGGGCGTGATGAAAGGGTGAAATCACTAGCGTGTGATTCAATAGCTAAAGGTTTAATTTATGTGGGCGCAAGTGGCGTTTTGGGGTAGGAGCGAGCGGAGGAGCGTTTGATTATGTGGAAATGGTTGGAAAAGCGTCACTGTTGTGTTAATTAAGAGAAAGAGTTAATTATGCTTAACAAGTTATTCGGCAAGACAACACTTCACTGTCGTCTTTCACGTTTTCAAGCACCTTAGTAGCATTTGAAGCAATATCCAAAACGTTTTTTTAAATAGTTATTATTGCTTAAGTTAATTCACTTAAGTTTTGTTGTATTTAATAGTAATTTATCTAGAAAACTTCTTAAGAGTAACAATTATTACTTTCGATGAATTCAGTCAAGTCAACTTAAATTAAGTATACTTAATTTGAGAGAAGGTTAAGTTAAGTGTACTTAAGTTATGTCATCTTTATTTAAGTATCTTTAGTTAAGTCAACTTAGGTTGATTAAACTGTAAATAAGGGAAAGTAAAAGAAATTAATGTTTAACTTGTCATAAGCCTCCTCCATGAGGCATGTTTACTTACAATTAGATTAAGTCAACTTTACTTAAGAAAAATGCAAATTTAGCTTGATACATTTGTTCGTGCGTATTGCGTTTTTTCAAATCATTTCTATATGCACTCGTGATTCTAGCTACGAGCTCTAAATTAATAGCCAGGGTGCATTGATTCTCCGACAGGCTCACAACGACAAGGCGGTAAACTTAACAAATATTTATTGAACACACTTACAAGACTTACAACCCACCTACTCGCGCCACGGTCGGACAAGAACAAGTTCGAGCCGAGGGGGCGCAAGCCTAAACTCGCCCCAAACGACGCTCAGTAGCGTCGCGCGGTTGCCACCTCGGCTCGTTATTACAGGCGCACAGAAGTCAGAAGTCACAGCGCTGAATAACATTTTTTTTTCTCAAAACATATGTATAAAAACCGATATTCTTAAAAAGCGACTTTTCTTAAAGCTAATTAAGTCTACTTTACTTAAACGTTTATAATTTGCATCTTACTTAAGCCTTTATAATTGGTATCAATCTCTATTAATTGCGAATTTCTGGAGAAAAGAACATTAAAAAAAGTAGAAAATATGCTAATCACGCTTTGAAAACGGATAAACCTAGTCTGATTAGCCAATTGGGGATTGCAATCAGTGATTGATAACACCCGGCGGTGATATTAGCCTCCCTTTTTTCAGGACGTATGCCCATTCTTCCCGAAGTACATAGAGAAAGAGTGGGCGAAAGACAAGGGATTGTCGTTCGCGACGCGACGTGCGAAAAAGTCGTTTCGGGGTGATAATGATAAATTTAGACAGAACCTTAGCATCGTTAGCAATGCCCGGGCAAATTGACTTGAAAATATGCACGCGACGCTTTTTTCTTCTTCTTCTCTTGTCTATATATCCCGTCTTTCCTTCTTCACGCCCCCCGTTTCCCATCGCCGCCACAGACAGAGCTTTCGTGGTCTTACAGCCACTTATCTTCGTATTATGCACCTCAATCCATTTTAATTCTTTTCACCCTTCGCGTTTTTTTCTCGCGCTCAAGTTTGTCGTCGCTAAGAGGGCGGATAAAGGCCAGAAAAGTATCCTAATGTGGGCATTAGGATACTTTAGTATGCTCCAAGTGTGCAGAAAGCTGAGAGAGGGATGGTGGTGGTTTACATACTCTGGCGGCATTGGAGACAGATTACATTAAACTGTAAGTAAACGAGCTCGTAAACATCGTTTAAAGTTTAATAGCTCAGAATGGGGCACTAGTGAGAAGTATTTTATTATTTTACGAATTTGTGTTATTACTTTCTTTTGAAGTACCGGAAAGAAAAATTCTAGGTAATAATTAAATTTGGTTATGACAAATTGACCTAATTAAAATTAAAGGTAAATTCAAAAAAATAAAGTTAGTCACTAGCTAGATTATATAAGAATATTACCTCAAAACTACAAGACGATAGGTGTATTATTTATGAAGTTATAGCTTATAAAACTCATAAAAGTGTAGAGTAGAGTGCGAGAAAACCGCATTATCGTTTTCTTTTCTACTTTGCGTACACGATTAAGAAGACTCTATATTATAGAATATTTTCATATTTTTTTGTACTTTTAAATCATATCATTATGCGAAAAATTCATTTTAAATTTAAAACTCTATTAAAATATGGAATTTTAATATTTGTTTGAAAATACTCGACGTCATATTCAAGAAAATTTTATGTACTTTACAATAATGTTTTGGTTGATTATTTTTGATCAAAAATAAAGTGAAAATCTTGCATTTTTTTCAACCTGGTAAATGAAGTTTTCTTCACTTTTAGTTGTATGAACGTATTGTCTCAAAAACTGTGCATTAACTTTTGTCTATAGAATGTATAATTATCTAAATCTGACTGATCCAATTTGATTGGCAATGATTAGATTGCATTGTTGGTTTGAACGTGTGCATATGATGAAAGTGCATATGACTGTGTTTATATGCTTTGTCTGTGTATGCGTGTGTGTGTGTGCGGCTAAATTAATATTGTCTAATTAATTCATCGCTGGGAATTGCATTACAATTCATTTAGCTTTGTTAATTAGTAATAGCAAATGAGGTAAATTGCTAATTATCGTTGATTATTAATTTAGCATGATCGAATGGATTATTAACGGCGATTTAATGAATGACCGACCGAGCCGTCGTGGCCGCATCGAGGCGATAATTTATCAGCCGGTCGACAGTTGCATGATGCAACGTGCGTGTTTTCATCCTGAAATCGGCCTAGCCTAGAATCATTCTGCCAGCTCACAGTTGGAAAAATACCAGCCACACCAGCTCCACTCTCTGTTTATTTCCATTTATTGTGCTTAGAATGAATGCGGTGATTTGCTAAATTCTTTACTTACTTTATAAACATTTACTATTTCAAGGTTATTTAATCCAACCTAGCCTTACTTACACTAGCCAAATATTATTTATATTACATTATTACTTGAGTCCATTTAATTTATCAATGCTTAAGTCGGATTATTTAAGTCTGCTTACTTAAATAATATTACTTAAATAAGCAGACCTAAGTCAGGTTACTTAAGTTGCATTATTTAAGTGACATTCACTCATACACACACAGACACACACATTCAGTCATACACACACACACATTCACTCATACACACACATAGTAAAATACCTAAGTTATCATATGAATTCGCAATGATCGAACATAAGCAAAAGATCTATAAAGGCTACTTAAGTAAAGTTAATTAAGGCAGCTTTCTGCCATGTCATGTTACTTAAATATTATTCTCGATTTCCTAATCTTACCAAATTTTCTACCTAACATTCTTTTTTAAGTCAATAATTCTTACTTAAGCTAAGTCAACTTAAACTAACTCTACTTAAGTCAGATATAAACCCATTTAATAAATTTAAGGTAACCTTACTTAAAAAAACAACAGAGTTATGTAAATTTACTAACTTTACTTAAGTTGTGCTAAGTCATGTTTTAAGATGACTTAAGTAATCTACTTTTCACCATAAATTCACGATAAATTTCGTGTTTAACACTATTTAAAGTCAATTTTGTGATAGTTGCATACACGTATATACGACGTAACAATTGAGTTTTAATTAATTTGGAACAAGAGCGAGATTTGGGGACAACAGGACGCTGTTAATTCCAAATCTCGAGCGCAGCACAGTTTGAATTACAGCCGACTGCAGGCGAATAGGCGAGCAGGGAGACTGGGGACAGTGGTAGGCAGCGTTGAGCCTGCCCCAGCCCCGGCCCCGGACCGTTGAGCGTATTTAGAAACAATGTAGCAATAAGCATCAATTAGTACGGGGCACTGAGTTTGTTTAGTCTCAATTACACGCAACAGAGGCGCAGGCAGGCAGGCAGACAGACAGCACGGCTCTCCTGCGTGTTGTGACCGTCTGTCTATCTTCTGCAAGTGATGCTAATTCCACATCAGTGTTCTGCATGCGATAGGCGACAGCATGCCGTTTATATTAGACGCCATGCTGTTATCTCATTTGCCTGCTTTTGTTTCTCTCGCTTCAGGCAATGAGTGGGTTTTACTATTTTTCATTGGTGCAAAATTTCGTTTTGAAGTCAAATCACTTCGTTAAAGTTCAAAATCTTTTTTGTCGTTTTCCACTACTCCGTTTCTTAGTAGCTTATTAGTAGTAGTAGCTTATTAATAAAGTTCCTAAATTTACTTATTTTGTAAGTGGTGCACTGTTATTTTATGTCTAAAACGTCGTATTTGTAGTTTTAATAGTATAAATAGTGATTGAGTGTGGTTTTAAGAGTTTTTAAGTTATAATTAAGGGAAATACATGATAACATATTGCTCTTGCAGTAAAATATACGATTTTTACAGCAAATATTCCATTTATTTTGCAGAAAAACGCGAAAGTTCGTTTAAAATAACTAATTTCGCGTTCAAATAACTTTTGAATCGTTGCAGAAATCTGTATTACCGACTGAAGTCCTTGAACAGTGGTGCGTCGACCCCGCATTTGTTTTTTCCAAACATTCTAGTAGAGTTACGTAAGTATAACGGCTGTGAGAGTGATTTTCAATTAAAATATGTGCAAATTGAAGGCTTCGAGACAAAGTAAGTTGATTTTTTCAATTACCATTATCTATTGTCAAGATGTTCAAGGATTATTTGAGTGATCTTAAACTATTTAAGCAAGAAAATAATTCTAAAAACAAAGCAATACTTTAATTAGTATTCCAACGGTTTTTAAGCGTAATTTGGCGGAAAATACATGATAATACGATGTAAAAACACTTATTTCTACTATATTAATTCATTTATTTATGGAAAAAACGCCTAAATTCTTTCGAAATAACGCATTTCTCCCGCAAATAACATTTGAATCGCTGCAGAAACCTGTATTACCGTCGAAAGTCCTTGCACAGTAGTGCGTCGACCCCGCATTCGTTTTTGTTTTTTTCAAACATTCTAGTAGAGTTACGTAAGTATAACGGCTGTGAGAGTGATTTTTAGTTAAAATTTGAGCAAATTAAAAGCTTCTAGAGCAAGTAAGTTGTTTTACTCTTCTCCTACTTACGAATACACTATTTATCTATGATCTTGACCATTCAAAAAATGTTTGAGTGATCTTAAAATTTTTAAATAAACAAAATATTCTACAAACAAAACAAAACAATACCTTTATTGGTGTTCTAACGTTTTTTAGGCCTAATTTAGGGAAATACATGATAACATGCAGTAAATCTAGTAAAAAAATATTTATCCTATATAAGTTCCATTTATTAGGTGGAAAAACTCATAAATTCTGTTAAAATAATTCATTTCTCGCACAAATAACAATTGAATCAGTTCAGAAATCTGTATTACCGACTGTAGTCCTTGTACAGGTTGAAATTGCGGCAAATAAGACTTCCAGAGGAAATTAAAATACCTAAACTTATTTTTCCTATCTTAAATTGGTAACTTTACTAAATTTTAACAATATTACAAATCTACGTAGTGATACTGTTGTTTGCAGCCCTACGTTACAAACCGATTGTATATTTAAAACATTTTCGATATAGACACAACGGTTCTGACGAACTGTACTTAAAATATTTCCAATTTTCTTCCAGGATATATCTGCCAGTTCACATTTTTCCTTCCTTTACATCCCTTTGCATTGGTTGATGGATTAGAAATAAATGGAAATTAATCTTTCCCAGTAAAATATAGAAGGGCAAAATAAATAAATCGCGCGGCGTCCCGTTATCAATCACTCGATTAAGTCTATTTAATTGTTCGACTCTATCAATGCCGATGCCGATCCTGGCGAATGGATTTGCTTCGACAGATCAGTCAACCATTCTTCACAGGGGTGAAATGTAGACGCATTCATTTGCTTTTATTTTCATTTCAAACTTTTAAACTGTTAAACGTATACAAACATTCACGGAACGATACGAAACGTATTTGTTGTTGCAGGTTCTAGTGCACTGTATCTGTAATATGTTACGATTTTTCAGGAGTAATCATTTTTACATCTGCAACTTGCCTTCCTTAATCAAAGTAATAACACCTTCAGTTTTCCTTTTTTCTTCGTTTTCCTTCTCAATTTCCTTCTGTTTCTCCTTAACCTGCTTCTTAAGATCGTCAAGAGTGTCCTCAGCGATCTGAAGCTTATGTTTCAAAACCTCACTTGTACTAATATCCCCAGCATTTTCAATAAACATCTGAGAGTATCTCAGCAGATTATCCTGTAACTTTTCAAACTCTTCCTCTTCCTTTTGAAGATCATCCTCCTCAATTCTGAGTAACCTCTTAACATTTTTGATATCCTCCTCAAAATCGACGATTTTATCCAGCAAATAATCAGTCTCTTCATTAAACTCATGTTTAAGTTTTCCCAATTGAAAAGAACTATCACAAAACGATTTTTTAACTCTCGAAAATTTGTCTTCATCATCACAACATTGTCTTAAAACAACCTGGTGTTGTTTAAAAAGACTTTCAGTCTTCACTTTAAGTTCTTCTAAACCTAAACCTTGAATATCCCCCGGTAATTTTGTAGATTTCATATCAAATTCATCAATTTTCTTTTTAATATCTGGCTCTAATAGGTAAATGTTCTCCAAAGTGTGTTTCAACACCTCTACTTCCTGCTCTAAACTTTTCAGAAACTGTTTGTTCTGTTTGTAGACCTTACATAACGATTTAAGATCACTCACGTAATCTTTAAACACCTTGCCTTTCAGAACATCCCCACCGAGAATCCTACAAATCTCTTCGTTCTTATTTATTATCAAATCATTATCCAACCGAAGTTTAACTACCTGCTTTGATAACACCGCCTTTTTCTTTGACAAAACGCGTTGTTGATTCTGCATAGCATGAACAGAGTCGTCGAGTTCCTTCTCCCGGCTTAAATTATTCACTAACTGTTGTAAAGCAAACTGCTCTTCTTGAAGACTGTCTAAATCTAGGCTAACTTCATTAGCAACTCTTTCAGTGAGGAGCAAATCCTGGGAGATATCCTTGAAAGAAAGTGAGTAGACATGCAATGAATTTACATAATTCTCAGATTTCTCCAGTAAATCTTCGAGGGACGTAACAACCTCTCTTCGGTTATAAAAACGAACTGTATCAATCTGTTTCTGAAGATTCACCTTATCATTTTTCAACTGTCCATTGATTTTCTCGTTTTTCTTCCGTTCTTTCACAAGTAGGCTAGTTTCATCTAAGAAAGTTTCAGGCAATGTTTTTCGTGATTGTAGTTCAATTCGACGTTCTAAATTTTTGAGTTCCAGTCGCATTTGAGCTATATCATCCTCTAATTCTTTGGTTTCCTTCGCTGATTTGGCTTCCTTGATGTTATCCGAATAGACCGACCAAAATTTATCAATTGTTTCAAGGTACAGTTTGTGGAGGCTTTGCATTCGTGCGTCATCTTTGAAAAACTCACTGGGAATCTCAATTTCATCGACGTATTTCGACAAATAGTAACGTTCATTTATATTTTCTTCATTTTCTAACAAGAAAGTTAGTATAGGATAAATTATCTCATTCTTAGCTATGACTAAACCTTCTCTAAAGTCATTGGGTTCTATATTTCCTTCAGGAGAATATTTTAAAGCCTTCAAAACGTTTAAAATAGCATACGACGAATGTACAGGTGTATTTTCCTCAATCCCCAAATGATTGAATACTTTCAGCACGATTTTAATTAATTTCTCTCCAGCTAGGGCTGAAAATGATGAAATATTATAGTCACTATTGAATAGTGTGTTTATTTTAGCAATTATTGCTTTTAATCTTGCGATATTTAACGATTCAGACATAGTTTACGTGTAAAATATGTCAGATTGCTGGAAACTTCAGAAAGTTTAGAAAACTTACAATTTCCTGGCTTGCTTTGTAATTATTGCAAATGCATTCAACTGGTGAATATTTATTAAACAGTTACCAAGGCTTCTCAGTCGTTAAAAGCCCGAAAAGTGGAATTTTAATAGGCGAATGCGTTAATTATTGTCTCCAGACTAACTTTGTTTTGTTTTCCTTGCCTTGTTTATTGTGAATTAATTCAATTCGAATTTAAATGTTAAATGTGCAAATTGTGCACGGGAAAAACCCTTTCTAGTAACTCCTTTCCTCGTCTTTTCTTTAGAGTTATATACAACTTGCATAAACCTTTACACCACTCTAGCTTTCGCTTTAGCTCCGTCTGTTTGTGAATAAAATGCGACTGCAGGAAGCACCCTTGAAAGTGTTTCGTGCTTTTTTCTACAGTCTTGACTTAATTAATTCACTATTGTTTACGCCAATGTGTAATTAACGAGGCGAATTAGCTCCAAGTCGTTAGCAATTCTTCAATTTTTATTTAATTATGCACTTTGCAGACTGAATGTGAAGACTGAATAGTAAAATCAGGTTAGGTAAAAGCGCGTTTAATTGGTGGAAGTGAGTTTGTATTCTAGTGATATTCCAGAGGTTTGAGCAACCCTTTCGTGAGGGATTGTCGCGAAAAAGTTTGCATTACGTGGACTTATACACTGGGAAAGTTTCCTAAATTGTGCCTGGAGGACTTACGCAAGTGGAATAGCTAAGTGGAAGTGATGTGGCTTTATTGAGGGGATTTTTGTTTTATAAGCTTCCAATTAACTGTTTGTTGTTGTCGATAAGTTATAGACTTATGAACTTGTAAGATTGAAGTTTACGGTTTGCGAAAACAAGTTAAGTTTTTCATTAAATGTGGTAAAAATTGAAATTTTATACAATCACATAATTTATTACCTTAAAAAGAATTTGAATGGCACAAATCATCTAGTCCAAGATATTCAACTTATCTTTTAAGGGGACTGTGACGTTTTCTACACTTGAGGCTGGGGACATGTCCAAAACCCCGGATCAAATATTGGGCGAAAATTTCAAAGTTTCAACTATGCAATAAAAAGGACTGAATATTTCCAAAACTGACCGGGCTTTGAAAAGAGAGAGAGACTGTCCATCGCGCTCTCTTTCGCTACCACCCGGCATTGAACAATGCTTCCAATCTCACTACGCTCGTTCACACAGCCGGCACGGCTGCGTAAGCTTTGTAATTTCTTTGTCTAACTGATGTATTAAAATAGGTGATGTTCCAAGATATGCCAGGTACAGGTCGCATCGAATATCACGCCAGTATATTTCCAACAAATATTTACTTTTCAAGCCGCCAAGAAATTATCTTGTACCTGGCATATCTTTGGGTTGGAACATCACCTTTTAATACACCAGTGAAAGAAACTACGTAGCTCTCTCGATTCATAGCGCGGCCAAGTAGCAACACCGAGTTTGCAACACCTAGTGCATATATTATTTTTTTGGTGTTGTAAATGATTAACGTAACAATGAAGATGCGGTCAACCGCACTTGAAAAGTCAAGAGGGAAAGCCAGTTTCGGGCTTTTGGGATGCAGTCGGTGTCGGTTGATTATAAGTGATTGAGAGATGTATTGATTTATATACACAGTTTATTAATAGATAGGTACGAAGATTTTACAAACACACAACAAAAAATACAGTAACTCAGCGAAGTAGCAGCAGAGATGTTGTCGGTACGAAAGCAGAAGACTAAGTGCCGAACCTGTCTGTATCTGTCTGTATCATTTTATCGTTGAATTTTCTTTTATGCTGTAATTGATTTTCAATTAAAAGTAGTTTTGGTTCATGCCATAGAATCTGAACAATGTGAATAAATGCCTATAAAGAACCGTAGTGTTGCTCTCGACCATTATTATTAATAGTATTGCCATTTCGAAATAAGCATGTGTATTAAATCCAAATGTCATCACTCTAATTACCACCACACATTGCCACAATGCAATCCGTAGATCTTGCCTTTTAAAACATTTCCACCTAGAATCCTACATATCCGCCACATATTTTTAAATTAAACATCCACTAAAAACTGCAATTATATAAAATCTCGTTAATTTCTACATTACAATCGTAAACGAAAAGGGGGTTACACAAGTCGTTTGTCAAATCTAAGGACAATCTGTGAAGCTGATCGCAATTTGCTTCATACGAGAGCATGTGAAAGTTTGAGTGTCTGAGGGAGAAAGAAGCACCCCCCTAGTTGTTCTTTGTATGCACGTAATATTTCGACACCGCTTATAATTACAGCGTCCGTTCTCTCCTCATATTGTTAGATATTTAATCTGAGCGCGGGGCTAAGCTGAGGGGATGAGGGCGAGAGCGACAGAGCAGAACGGAGCGATATAGGTAACGAACGCATTGTCGGTGGCGAGGGCGGCGGTGGAGGCAGTTGAGGTAAGCGCAAACGAGCGCGAGCCGCCCGCGATGAAACCCTCGTTGTGCGCCCGCTGATGAATCAACTAATTACATTCCTGGATCAGATGCCACAAATTATACAACTAGGACAATAATTGCCATTATTAGCTTGCCGCCGCGGAACACTGCTGCGTTGGCTGAATGAATACACTGGCGTGTCTGCCGGCATTTTGATATTGACCGAACAGCGCAGCGATTTGCGCCCACTTCTCAATTCGAATCATTCCCTCCGATTAGCGAATTATTTTAGTTATTTGTTAATTACTGATTATGGGAATGCGATTATTAATTATCTCATGATTGCCAGCAACGCGTTGGGTATTTTGAGAGTACCTCTATCTTTATATTGATTGCCCAAAAGGAATACCAAAAAAGGGATTTTAATCAGTCGACTAAAGTTACTACTGGAACTGCTGAAAGTCGGAATTTACATTCCTTGGGACCTTTGCTAACATTCATCTGGATCTGTTGAGAAGATACTCATAGGCGTCTATCCTGTCCACAAGAGCGTTACATATATTAAAATCGGTTTCACACATGCAGGATGCATGTTAGTAGCTTACGCGAATCAGAAAAAGACCACAGGAATTTAAAAAGAAAACCTCAGAGGGTTTAATTAATAAAATAGCCTATATCTCATATAAATATAGTAGTATGACCTTTATTGGCATTCATCCTTTACACCATTTTACATTTTGCTGCCAATAGACTTCATAAAA
>WSZQ02000001.1:3290623-3308865 GCA_019419845.2 Weissflogia rhopalogaster | reverse complement strand
TGTTAAACTTATGAGATAGATCATGTATCATTTTCAGTTAAGTTGTATTTAATCAAAAGACGTATTGTTCGGCTAAACTAAGTTAGGTTACATTTGGGTTGATTATATGTTGGTAGAACACTGCAGTTACTAGTAGATTAGTATAGATTAAAAAAGCAGAGGTCAACCATTTCGAGACTAATGGGACAATATCTCCCAAGGTCGGTGGGACATTATCTTCCATTAGGCTGTTTTAATCATTTTCTCCAGCAGAACCCAAAATGCGCTTAATCAATTTTCTTGTTGATTTACCAAATATTGACTATGGTGTTATGTCTTTTCAATCATGTGTTAAGTCTTTTCAATACTGTGGCAGGTGGCTCATAAAACTCAATCAACTCACTGAACATTTGAGAACGATACTTATACTGAACGATACGGATTCCGAAAACAAATTTACGTCTGAAGATGGTAACGAATTTTCTAACACTGATTAGAGCACTGATTAGATTAAAGTGTTAACTGGGAAGGTTAGGTGAAAATAGGATAGGATGGATGAAATACTCTCTAGAATAGGCACGAATTGTCTTGGCAACGCGAAGTTAATTTTCATTAGCCTAGGTTAAGTTAAGTTATAATAAAATAGATTGAGTCTCTGCAACTTAATGCAAGGAATAATCTAATAAGAGTAATCTAAATTGTGCAAATTGTCAGGTTATCCTACGTAGAATAGGTAGAAAACATTAGATACTATACTATCAATTCAGGATTAGACCAAGTCAAAGTTTAGATTAGACCAAACAAAATAACTGTTCTTAATCCACCCACACATTAACTTACTAATCACATAATAGTAGAAATACACTATTTCACTTAATATTTGTATTCCTACCAAAAGTCGGAATTTTACTCTGAAACGAAAAAAAACACATCTTCTGTCCAAGTCAGTCGCAATCAACGTTACAATTTCCACATTTTTAAAATCTAATTTTAATGTAATGAGCGAGCTGCATCCAAGTGCGGCGTACACTGCAAATTGCAAGAAAAAAGACCGGCAGCCCACCCGCTCCCCGAAGAAGTCTAATTAATTATTCCACGAAGCAGGCGCGTTTCGCAAACCGTCCTCCTGTCCGTTCAACCGATGGGGCGACACAAGCCAGGCCAGTGATTAGCATTCCGGACGAGGACGCTGCCGCCACCGTCAATTTTTTGCCACTCCGTCGTTTTTTTTTCATCACTCGTCCTCCTTCTTCTGCGCGACGTTTCTTTGGTTTTTCTCCCGGTTATTCATTACAACCGCAGCGAGTTTCAATCACTAATCCCTCGCCGCCAGCAGCCGGCAAGCAGGACAAGCACGTGCGTTGTATAAGTAACTAATTCTGGACGTGATTTACATTCACCGTAAAATATTGATTAAAATTCGCTGCTTTATGAATTTGTCCAGTGTGTTTCTCCTCCTTGATTTCTCAAAAAAAGAACTTTCGAAAAGCTATGCGAGGAAAAATATTTAATCTTGAATTATTCAAGTGAACTTTATCGGAAACGTTTGCATGCTTCCAGCGGCGTACACGTAGAGAGAACAATTGACTCTTCTGTAGAATACGGGAATTTTACGATCCGCATCGAAATCGCATTTTGTATTGTGCAGGTGCAAAGAGGATTTTTCCTTTGGCGCGCTTATTGTCGAAAGTTCGTATTGTTTCTAGGCGTTCAGGTAAAACTCGTGAGAAACAAAACGCGGCCGACGACTTTGCATCGCCACGTGGCGGGGCGATAAAAGCAAACAGTGCTCTGGCCAGAAAACAGAATTGAAAACGTACCCGGATTTATATCGCATCAAATGCGAAAGAATTGTTCGAATTTTATCAGCCGGAAATGTACACCACAAACACGTTGAACAATCGATTTGGAAAACTTTTTTATTATTACCGTACTGCATTTCGGAGTATACTGTATACGTGTATACGTACACGTTTGCCGCGGGCTAATCGCGGTGGCTGTAACGAGTGCCAAAACCGTAAAACGCCGCCGTCAACCCCTCAAAAATATTAAAATTAGCCTCGCCAAACATGTCAATCAAAGTAATAAACAGGCGGCGCGAGTGAGATGCCATCACATCGAGGGGTGCATATTTCAATATTTGCAGTAGCAGACATCGAAACCGACCAACCACCCTCTGATAGAACGACACGGTAGTGGATCGGATGTGGTGGTGGAGGACGGTGGAGACCCGGTGCCGGTGTGTGTTTGGTGTGTGCTGTATGGCAGTCGAACAAATCAATTTCCACTCCCCATATTCATTTGCTAGGAAAAATCAACTTTTTTCACTTGTATGTGTAAAAAACAGAAAAAATGAAAATTTTGAAATCATCAAAAATATCTGACAAAAACATATATCAACATGGTAGCCAATTTTATTAAATTATAGAAACCTATAATAATAAATATATTTTTATGGCTATCGACCTTTAAGGTCTTTCCGCCGAAAGAAAGCTATATTTTTAAGGGTAACGAAAAAAATGCGATTAGTAAATTTGTATGAAAATACAGCGTACAATTTTGAGAAGATAAACATATACTTGTATAGCCGAATTGATCACTATCAGAGAAGTTACAAGTTACAGAAGTTGCAAGTGGAAAATTAATCTGAACGTGGAAAAGATACGTATTTTGTATATGGTCAGGTACGAACAGACAGCTCTCCCAATTTTTAAATTATATTAATCAAATAGATCAAAACATAAAATTCACGATGGAAACGGAAACAGATAATACGCCGAATTATTTAGACATCACTATTATAAGAACAGACAACATGCTTGATTTTAAAATCTACAGGAAAAACACTGCAATCGACCCAATTATACCTTATAACTCCTTTCACCCGAATCAAACCAAACTAGCATTCATTCATTCATAGACTAGTAAATACCCTCATGTCACCCACAAATTTCGATTTGGGATTAGCAGGAAAAATGGATATCGCGAACATTGGGTCAACAATATCTTAAAAAGAAGTTGACCCAGCGAACAAGAAATCCTTTTTTCCCTGTTACGCAGGCTCCCAGTTTAACATTAGAAAAAAAAGTTACTAAAGTCTAATTTATTGAGAACGAAATGCAAATCTCTATAATTGTGACCACAATCAATTGTAGAATGTGAAATCTGATAAGAAAGAAAAAAAAAACTATTCCAACTTTATATCTTACTACAATAATCTGACCTAATCGAATCTAAAACTGAATAGAGCCAATAATGAACCTTAAAAAGAGTGCATCTGTAAGGGATAAATATGAATACCAATCTGATTCTGGAATTGTGACCACAATTGATTCTAGGAAATGCACTCTTATAAGATAGAAACGATTTTTCTATGTTTATCTATCAATGCTAATTTGACCTGATCTAATCTAAAAATGGATATAACCATTCAAGTATTTTAAGAAGGTTGTATCAACCCAACCTCGTCCTAAAGATGACTATGAATACCAATCCGTCTCTGGAATTGTGGTCACAATTGATTATAGGAAATGAAATCGAGTAATAGAGAACCGACATTCCTAACTTTTTATCATACTACACTAATCTGACCTAATCTATTCTAAAAATTGGTTAAGAAGGCTGCTGTTCAGGGTTGTCTCACCTATGGACACCAATCTGACTCTGGAATTGTGACCACAATTCATTATAGTAATAAAGAAACGAGAATGTTTGATAATAGGGCAATTACTTTATGGAAAAACTATTTAGTTCAAAACTGAAACACTCTGAATATAACCATAAGTTGAAGTTACAATCCGTGATGGATTCAGCAAAATAATCTCAGCGAATCTGAATGGAAATGATTAAATTGCAATTGAAGAATACTAAAAAGAAATGACTATTCACGGAAGATAGAACGTGTTTGAGCAAATTTTCCCAATTAGATTTTCTCTTGCAATTGGGGTTGGAGATTTAAAGCTAAAAAAAACGAACCCGTTGCCACTCATCGGAAATCAAATTAAGCTAATTATTATTTCACATGACCGGCGAGTACCATCTTATGAAAATTCCTGAAATTGCTATAAATCGTAATTTTTTTTTCCCGCTCGAGTCTGATTTCTGGTTCGAGTTTAATTTTCGTATTTTTTGCTATTCTCGTACGAATTTTTTCCATTAAAATCCAGCACCACAGTAGAGCATGATACTCCCATGGCGGTCGGCGTCCCCAGCGGGTGAGTTGTCTTCATCAGGCTGTCTGATACATTAGCCCCCGGAACAAGGGCCACAACAGGATGCCTCCCGCCGACACCGACGGAGGCAGCAGCTAAGGACGCACAGTTAGTCTCGCTTAGTAAACACTGCCGCCGCTACCACACAAGGCGGCGTTCGGTTGCATTCACTCGACCGACGCTTGTATACGAATCCACATGTGTTGCTCTGCGGCCCGTTGACTTGTAACGGTGACATACGACCACGCAGTGTCTTTGGAGTATGTTACAGCCTAACCTGGTGGTTTTGCTTTGGTGGAGACGGCATGCCGGGGGCGTGGAATGAGGAGTAAAGACCGCCGAGTGAGTTTCTAGTCACTGTGGCTATTTATAACCGACTAAGCGTATAATAAGTGGGAAGATTTGTTGTAAATTTGAAATTAAAAAAATATTTTTCTACTCCTGTTATATAATGTACACATTTCAGCATCGTTTTAGATTAAGAAATTATTATTTTCACACTATTACGACTACCACCATTATCGTAGAGAACATAGAGAAAGAATTCGCATGGAATGCGCTTTCCTCACTCGTATGAGTTACCGGCCTTGCCTATAGCTCGCGCAGCAATTTTTCATACTCTTGGAAACGGGTACCGTCCCATGCTCATTGTACAATATACTTTTACAATAAATTACTTCGTTAAAACTTAATAAAACTGATAAATTAAGTAGTAAATGCTAACAACTGAACATTATAAAAGGAAAATCAATTTTTATGCTATTAAACATGACATTGATACCCATTCATACCGAAGCAGATTGCAGATTAACAAAAAGATTTGTAAGCATATGACAGGATAATTTGTAACACATCGCATTAGCAATGAATTCAGTCGAATGTGGGCAGCTTTCTACCGCCGCGGACACGCTGTCTTAATGGAAATCAATTTAGCTCGTTCTACTATCGTCGCCCCAACCACCATGTGCAACCGCCGGTAATCTAGCTGTGGAAAAGACATATTAATATGTCATTTATATTGATTATCAATCATCCTCGCATTCGTCGCCAACGCCTCCGAAGTGGAATTATTTATGCCGAAAGGAATAATGCGTCGGCGATTACATTCTAATGCATGCCGCCACACGCCAGCTCTAGCCATCTCACGTCACTACCGCCACAGCCACAAATTCGAACAAGCGTAATGACACAAATGGCGTTCCGGGTATAACTTGCTTCAGGTACATTCCATTATTGGCCGGATGATTTTAGGTTAATTTGTTCGGTTTGAGGTTAGGTTCTGAAGGAATGGCGTTAAGAGCAAGGCAAGTGCGGCGTGTGTAAAATCGCATTTTTACAGCTTAAAATCCCCGTGAAACTTGTGGGAGTTGCGACGAGCGCAGGTGGCATACATTAGCCGTAATCTGCTTGCGTGCCGTTTGGGGGTGCCTCGAATGTTTGCCACCCCCCAGGCGTACGGCAGTAGGTGGTCGTAGACAGCAGGCGGTAGGATTGAAGGAGGTGCACGTCGAAAGCACCCCCACATGGCTAGGATATCAGCGAAAAAGTCTGGGTAGACGCTGATCGTATGCGTGTATCTTGTCCCGTGAGACAACCCCATAACCACACTCCGAGACAAGCCAACAAGCGCATGAGGAGGGCACAGCTTGATACAACTTGATCTTGAAAAATCTTGCTTCAAATCATTCTGTCTTCAAAGCCTAGCATCTCTCAACGTTTGAGGATTACTCACATGCGTCAAGTGCAGATCTCAGAAGTAAGATTAAATTATTTTATTACTAAGGGAAATGAGAATTTTCTAAATCGAACACATATTTTAAGAAGAGTGCATTTCGTTATTATTTCTGATATTTTCTTTTTAAGCTTTAGCATTTTTCTTATTAAGAGAGAACATGTATGTTCTTAGCTTCTCTCCGAAAATTTCAAGTACAGTACAGAATCCGCTTAATCGGGACTCAGGATAATCGGAACAATCGCCCAATACAAACAAATCCTGAAGAACAGAATCAAAATACGTAAGTTAATGTAAATTTACTCCGCATTGATTTTGCTCAAATACAATCTAACAATAATCGGAAGCAAACCACTTTGAACAAACTCCTTTCAAAGGTATGATTTCTGTTCGTAGTCTAGAACAACTATGTAGGATTTATAAATCCTGGAAAGGCAACTGCTTAAAGGATATAACAATTAGGGCTTGATAGTTAATTACGACTAAACATCTCTGTATGGGCAAAGCCAATACCACACTACTAGAAATAGAAAATGATGTTCATATAGACACATCTGAAGAATACGTATATCTTGGAGTAAGTATTACGCTGAGTGGAACCCAACAAGAAATCAAAAACACGATCGTTAAGGAAAGGAAGGTTGCCAAAATTATGTCCTCTGGTCACAGCACATAATTAACACCATATTACAGTATACTTCCTAAATGGAAGTGAAGCTTGGCAAAATCAAAAAATCCGAAGACAATCTTAGAACACTCGAAACGGACTTCTGCAGATGATCAGTCCGTAAATCGGGGTGGAAACAAGTACTAAACAAAACAATACGAGACATAATGTGAGTGATTCCACATGGTGAACAAGGTCGAAAGAAGACAGCTAGAGTGGAACGGGCTCGTAGGGAGGATGGGTGAAGAAAGACTCCCGTCACAAATAACACTGTACAATATACAAATCAGGACACACGGATAAAGCCGTTAATGGTCTGAGAAAAGAAGGAACCCAAAGCCTGACCGGTAAGGGTACATGATATTTTAAGGTTAAGGAAAGAATCATGTTTTAAATCAAGGGATAACCATGGGACTGTTGAAACTTGTATAAATTCCAATAAAGTAGTATTTTGAATGTGGCCTGGCACGAGAATGTAAAATTTTCCGTGGCCCTAGTAAATCTACCTTTTCATGTAATAGCTTTGTGAAATAATACAAATACTAAAGTGGCCAACTGCACTCATTTAAAGAATTATACTCTTCTTTTATGAATTGCACTTTTTAAAAACTATATACTCCGTAAGCACATAGTTTCGATATTTTGTGTTTTTTTTTTCTGAGTTTTTGGTATAGGGGGCAGCCCATTTAAAATATTGAAAGAACATTGGGTGGGTGTCTCCTTTGGGATATTGCCTTAACAAATATATACTTCAATACTAGTCCTGGTAGCTAACCAATGTAATAATAGTGAAAAGTGACCCACACTTTGGGAATCGCTGATTTAAGGATCATGCGATATTTTATTTTAAGTTACTGGCTAGAATCTAAGTTTAATATTATTTGATTCTCGTTAACTTAGGAAAATATTAATTTTACCTAACTCAACCTTACAAAACCAAACGAAAACTAACCCAAAACATCAAAATAGAACAAATCAAAGAAGAAATGTAAATATAGATGGATTACAATTGGTGATATGTGATATGAAAGACACTCTTGGGTGCAGTTGGTCACTTGACTGACACTTCGCTTTCCCTCCTATACAACCTTCTTCCCTCCACTACTAACCTAACATCAACACTTCCGTCTAACCTGAAACGGTAACGTGGATCTCCCCGCGACGATATGAAAAAACGCTCAATCTTGCGCTGTTTACATGCAAAACTTGATATCGCGAAAGTTTGCATCCGACTTCTTCCTACGGGTGATTTTAAAGTAAAATTTCGTAAACAAGTGCGTTGCATGTGAGTAGTGTCTAAATTATGTTTGCCTTCAATTCCCACGGGGGTGCTTCCGTGTGGCGGGTGGCAAGGCTTGTATGATAGCAGTGCGTCATCGTGTGACGACATGATATGGTTATACGCATATATGAATCGGGCCCGCCGCACACACAATGGTGCTTTGCGGTCGTTGGCGGTGTGGCGGCGGCGGTGGTGGCAAAGTGCGTGCCGCCTCCCTGTATGCCGTATTAATATGTCAAACAACAGGTGGCTATTCCACCGCATCACATGCCTACTCAACGAGTGCACCATTCGGCGCGTCAATCATCAATCATCGAGTTAATAACCAGAGAGGAAAAATAACCTAAAAATCAGGAACATATAACTTGAAAATGTAGTGTAATTTGGTTGCAGGAACGTTTATATTCAACGGCGGTGGGAAATCAGTTGTGCTGCATTATGGCATGATATCACTATTGACAAATTTCAACTCCGGGAAAGCGGAAAATTTTCAGAAACAGGATCACATAATTGTTATTACTGAATGAAGAAGTTGAAAAGTCTGTATTCCGCTTAGGTTTCGGCTGTTTCCTATTTTAAGGTTAAAAGCCGTTTATACTCAACTATTGTGGGATATATTTGATCGCTATAATTGATGATTTCTTAGCACGATTATGCATCGAAATGGCATATCACTATTTTTACTTGATATCCGAGTATTTCTTAAACCAAAGGTCTGTAAACCTCCACAAAAGATTGCTAGCCCCGACTAAATTGTCCTCAGAATTCATTAGAAGGTGTCCTCAGGAATTAGTACGTTTTTCAACATCATTTCTCTGTAATTATTTAATAATGGAATCAATTGTGATTACAAATTTAGAGCCTGGACAGAAAACAATATACTTGCTAATTATCCATGAATTCACTGTCCCGCATTGAGAAACAGCTTGATATTTCTATGATTATTCTTGGTCGTACTGGTATAACCTCAAAACTTAAACTGAAATAGATCTCTCGCAAGCGATTTGAACGAAATATGTATTTATCTGAATGGAATAGAGTTTAAAAAGTCTGTATTGCGTTTAGATTTCGCTGTTTTTTAAGGTTGAAAGCCGGTTATAGTCAACTATGAGAATGGTATATTTTTGCGAGATATTCGTATATTTATTAAACCACAGACCAAGTCCCCCAAACGTTCTTATGTTATTCAGATTGCGGTTGATTTTGACCCACATTCACAAAAAAATTGCCGGGCCCTGCACTAAACTGTCCTCAGGATTAACTAGAAGTTCCTGCCGTCAGGAATTAATAGTTATTTCATTATCGTTTCCCTATAATTATCTATTAATGGAATCAGTTGTGATAACAACTTTAGTGCCTGACCAGAAAACAGTGTATTGGCTTCTTATCCGTGCTCTCCATGTCGCGTACTGAGAAACGACAACTTGCTATTTTTGCAAGACCATTCTTGGTTGTACTGGTACAATCCCCGAACTTCTAAGGAAATAGATCTCTCGCAAGAGTGAGATTAAAAGATCTGCGTATGTCTCGAAATTCCCGTACCCTCCTCCCGTCAGTTATATTTTGATTTGGATTTAGTTATTAAATTAAAATATTCCAAGCTGGAATTAGTATCGTTTGTGTAGCGCGGCGGCCGTGAATTTCTTCGCGCGCGGCAAAGACGGCCTACTCAAATTCGTTTTAAGCGTAAACGTGTCGCAAAGACGACAGGACTGAGTCGGGCCCGAAAACCGCTTAGGCGCCGCTGCGTTAGGGGGGCGGCGTGAGATGCTGTGTGCGGGGCGGCTGGCGGCGGCAAGGCTGAATAAATTAGTGGTAAAACTGGGATATAAAATTTTGAATATGAATGGGAAATTTTGCATCCGTAATAAGCCGTGCGCGCGCGCGGACGCCCTTCGTCAACGGCGCGTCGTCGTCCCACAGGAAACAAAGCGCCAGCTGACGAGAACATATGTAGATGAGGACGAACGCTGCCAACCACCACTGCCGCCGCCTCCAGCCTTCAACCTCCTCTCGCTCGCTGGCGTATTTTGTTCGGTTCTCATTTATTCGTTTCGGTCGTGATGCAGTTGCGCGGCGAAGGCTAATATTCCTTATTTCCGCCGAGCTGAAGGCGGCGGTGACGGCGCCGGCGGCTTGGGATACCACTAATCTATGGAAAACGCTGGATTAAACGTTTTCCTGTGTTTAATTAATTTCGAACTTGCTATAATAAGATATTTACTAATAAATATCCTTTAAAATAAAAAGAAGTAATATTTGTATTTTTTCTTCTCTGCCATATGTTTTTTTTTATACTTTATTTGTTCATATGGTAGCAAGGGGCAAATAAAGGCAACTTATTTTTTATTTGATTGAACTAATAACAACTTTGCAGAAGAAGAAGAATGAAATGGAAACGTTCCATATTTAATCTAACAACACCCATTGGAATTGGGTGTTGTTAGATTAAATATTGAACGTAGAAATCTTTTTTTCAGTAGAAAAGTATTCATAAAAACACACAATGTCAGTCCTCTTTTTTATGGCTGTCATTGATATCATCATAACCATTATCATTATGTCTGCATGATACAATCAGTAATATTATGACACCTGTTCAACTCACTTGTTTCATTGCCAAGTTGCTGGGACTTGATGCGGAATGTCGTCCATGAATGGTCAGATCTGCAACGAGAGAAAAAGCAGTGTGGAATTAATAAAAAGGGCTTTCTGACGTGTTTGAGCTGCGTGGAAATTGCATTTTGCTGTCTGCGTGGCGCATTTTAAAAGGGTTATTCATGTGTGCGCGTACAAAAATCGTCGCGCAAGAAAAATGAGGGGACTCGCAAATGCGGATCAGCCGCCTTCCGGATGGCTTTTTACAAGCGCCTTAATTAAATCTCTTTTCTGACATCTCACCGTGGCGCGCTCGCGTGACACCGACGGTGCATTTACGCGATGTTGGCACGGCGTCGGCGGTAGTGCCGCCGCCAGTGGCGGCGTACGTGATGTGGTTTCCAAACTGTGAAAATTGCCCTCGTGCGGACACACGGCATAAGCTCGTCGTTTTGCAATCATAGAGCATCTCACACACATATTTTCACTTTATTTTAAAATAGGCAATGATGGTAATGATAACTGATTGAATACGTTTGCCATCACCCTGTTAATACCAAATATAGTTATTATTATAGTTTGTATACGTATGAAAACTCAAATGAAATAATGAGGTATTGAATAAAACAGAAAACAAATTGTAATATGTGACAGGGTGTTAATTACTTTCGGTTCTTAGTTAGCAAACTTTAGAGGGCAGAAATGTGCGAGATTGAAATTAGTTCGGAATTTAATTTGAATATTTGGCATATTGAAATAATATGTGCTGCCGAGTGCAGTCGGCAGCAGTATGCAGCATGTGCGCTTGCTTTTGAAAAGCGGAGTAGCGGCGACGGCCGCCCGCTCCCCAGAACGAAACGTCGACGCAAGCAATCATTGCATGGCGCGCCACGGGACGAAGGATAATTTCACTCCTTGCAAGTTATACACACAGCACGACAACGAATTGACGTTTGCCGACGCGCATTTCCGAACGGGCAACGGCAACATATTGAGCTGGGCTCCAGGCGGCGGCGACGACGGTGGGTGTGAGGTGTCCAGGCGGCGTCTGCCGTCGCCAAACCAACGGAGATTCGAAGGTGGCAAGTTGGGGTGCATTGGAAACGGTAGGCATTGTGCGGTCAAAGTTTGGCAGGTGTGCGACGGCGCCGTCGCCATCGCCGGACAAAGGCGAACGCGATGCAGATTGCAGCGAAACTATTTCATCAAAAAGGCCTTCCATGTTAACGGGCTGCAAGTGTCGTGCGAATGGGAGAGAATTTTAAGCGGACATCTTGAAAGACTTCTCGAGAAAAATACTTGGTGTTTTTGGAACTTGATGAGCTACATACAACTTTACCTATATAATTAAATAGGAGAATAAGGAATCATGGACTTTTCTATGCTTATCCCTTAGAATAAGTTGGGGGGGGGGCAGAAGATCAAGAGTATTCGAAACTAGTCGAGTCCAAAACCGATTGGACCTGCAGGATAAGATAGATCAGAAAATGGTATAAATATATAACAACGCCAACATAAAAAAACTCGCCAGTGTACAGAAGATACAATGAACCTACCATCTAAAGAAAATAAATACCATCATGAAAAATAGATAGTTTAAGGAACTGTTGGATGGTAGATCTCAAAAAGATTCCATGCACATTCCAAAAGATACGTGAAGAATGGAAACTCTGAACATAGTTAAAAACTGTGGAACATCTAGGACCAGCAGATTATAAACCCAATGGGGAAAATATATAGACAAATTAAACCAAGTTAAACGATTTATAAAGGTAATAGGTGGAATAAATATAAAGTGTAATAAATATCAAGTGCTTGGGGAAGAGACGAAAACGTCCAGAAAACGTCCTGTATTAGCTGCAGAATTAAGTCATATTCTGAGCCATATTGTGGAGGTGGATATTATGAGATGAATAAGACAAGAACCTCTATATAGAATCTCCGAAGAAAAAGAGGAACTTTATAAAAATTATGTAGTATCTATGTGACTTAGAAAAGCGATCAAAAATGGCTTTAAAATACGAATAAGAGGTAAATGGGGAAGGAACAAACATTCATCATTAAAGTCTAAAATCTCTCTGTGAAACTTGAGAAAAAGAAGATGGACCTTAAAGGAAACTATTTCCTCAAAAAGGCCTGCCACGTTAACAAGCTGTTAGTGTCATGAGAAAGGAAGCGAATTTTAAGCGAAAATCTTGGAAAATCACGACTTGCATATATATTACGTATTTATTCGCATATTCTTTGGTTTTCAGTGCTTCCCAATGGTTTTATCAACTTCAAGAGGGTTGATAGCGGTGTGGCGGTGGAGGCAGTGGAGGCTCTAGATGTTGTGGAAGCCTCTTTAAGGCGCATTTATTGCCCTCCGATAGGCTGTAAAAGGGTTAAGAAGCGGGCGTATATTGCAATTTATTGCACTCGAAAACCACAAGGGCATGATGCCGCCAACCCGACTTAATTTTAATTTTTTTCATTATGCTTTCGCAAGGGATCGCCTGGCTTTTTAAATTTTACTCAACCACCCTTTTTATTACCCACTAACGTGGAATATATCATGTGGATGTATTAATACGAGTTGAACGAATTTCGCTGAATTAGAAATTGCATTTTTGGATGGCAGGCAACACCAGCGGCAAAACCCTAATGGGTTTTTAATCAAATCTACGGATATTCCAGTCCGTGTGTGCGGAGAACGCGGCGACCATATGCGGAATATGTCAATGTGGGAAATGAGAAAATATGAAAAACAGAAAGGGACAACATGGGTCTTAAATTTTTAACGCAAACACGGTTAATTTTCAACGCATTTGCGCGCTTGCCGCACGAATATAGTCAGGAGGGTGAGTTTCGCTGGAGAGAGCTCACCACCGCAAAATAATAACGCGAGGGCCGTGTGTCTGCCGCGGTGGCGGCAACGGCAGCGGCGGTGGCAGTGGCAGTGGTGGCCGACCGACTTGATCAATATCCCCCTTCTTAGGGGCGGCTGCTGTGCGGCAGAGGGGCCAGACGACGCTCGCCGGTCTTAATTAGGCGACGGAATCTGCGGCGGACACACATAAGGGAACGACGCGCCGCTGCCGCCGCCGACAACGACCAGAAATGCGTCCCAGCACGGCCCTTCGGCCCGCCACCGCCGCCACCGCGCCACTCTCTCGCTACATATTAATGCCTTCTTCCCGGCTGAAGCCGTACCAAAAACACACATACACTCGCGTACATGGATTCACGAATGGCGAGTGAGGGCCGAGGGAAAGGGGAGAGAGAGGCTTTGGAGTGCCGAAAAAGCATTCGAAACATGCGCCCGATAAATTCCCGGTGTTTATGCGTCCGCGTTGTACCTCATTTAGACGCGATTTATTTTGATTTCGCATTATCTTATCAGCTCATCTGGGGAACCCCTCTTTCTAGCGATGACCAAGTGGACGCCGGATCAGGACCTTTTCAAGGGTCTCCGAGCCAATGATAAATATCCTCCACCGTCATAATTCATCCTCGTGTAGCAGTTTCCCTATGCTATATTTGCTGGCTTGGTTAGATTGTTTCAAAATTTCTAGAACAATCTGTACTAACATAGTGAACTGATGGAGGTACTATTAGGTAATTGGAAAGGTGTTATGATCGAGCTAGTCTTGCTAGTCTTGAACTATAAGCAGACCAACCAATGAACTTGAGAAAATTTCAAGACTGAAGTCGACTGATGGAGAGACTAATAGGGAATAAGATAGGTTTGTAAAGCTTGATGGACCTGATGATGAGGAGATTACAATTAATCTTATGTGATACATTTTGAATTTTTAAGCCTGCTATTACGTATAGAGAAGAATCGTAAATACGACTCATCCTAGATTTAGAATGGTCCGGCCATTTGATGGAAAAGGAATACCTTTACCCAAGGTAAAACAGGAAAACGTTCTTTGTAAGAAAATGTGGAGAATTCAAGCACATGGTAGAGAAAACTGGAGATGAGAGTGCATTGAGTCAAGTCCAGGACATAGCTTAGAGTAAAAAGGCTTGGATCATCAGTGACACACTTACTAATTTCATGTGATTCAAACCGAAAATATTATGTTAGGATGTATCACTGAAACTAGTAGAATGGTAAACACGATTAGAGAAGTAAAAAAAGCTATTAATATTTATATATAAACCAACTATACAGTAATAGGATAGGAATCAATCTGAAATGGGAAACGAAGTATACATGACCTCCAGAAATTCGACAGACAATCTGCTCGAGGAACGACAACAGCATCGAACGAAATATTTAAGGATAAAATTGAAGACGATTCGCGCGCTGGTAATGGACCCCCGATGCGAATCAATTTCGGCGGTCGCCTGGCCCGAGTCTGATTGTTTCCAGACGAAGCTGTTTAATAGAAATTCAACACATGCCGCCAGCGTGCAAACGCGCTAGCGTGGATGGCGGCGGTCTTAAGAGGGTTGCAATTTCGCCCAGTCGAAGCGGATTTCTAATCGCATCCGAAGCCATCCGGCCCTCGTATTTTGCATCCGACGCGTTTTGCCGCCGCCACTAATAACGCACGATAATTGAATATTTTGTTGTGGTTTTTTTGCGGCTGGAGATGGGGTCGGGCTGTCAAAATGTGCAATTCACTGTGATTTCGGCGTCGTTGCAGGTTTGCGCTCGTTAATATACGACGGTTTCGGGTAGCGCCTTAATTAAAGTAAAATTAGGAAGTGTCTGACTGGCGAAAAGTTCCGGAGAAAACTAGTCTAGACTCTATGCAAACACGCGCTTATTTGATTACTCGTACACCCTTTTCACATATGCAGAAAGCGCACGCCAGATAAGATACACTCAAGTCGCTCGCAAAAGTCGGAAAGATGTTTCATGACTTTATTAAATAATATTCAAGGGGTAGCTGTGTAATTTTCAATATGCAATATCCTAACTTCCTGGAGGTGCATTTATAAGTAGTCTTCAAGTTTTATAATGCGGAATAGTTTATTTATAGCATCTCTTCTGTTTAGTGTTTCATGACCTTCGAAATGCTCAAAATAAACTACTATGACGATGCATATGTGGAGCAAGCTCAGAATTAGTACTGCACTACAGAAGAATCATTTAACAAGTTTAGGAAATCAACAGTGAAGCTCTTGATGTCTGCTTAGTTAAGGGCCCTCGATTCCGGTGATCTACAGCATAAACAACTAGTCAGGAAGGAAGACCTTGAAGAATAACTTAAAATTAACAAATCATTACAAATGCAATAGGAAAGGTTTCAAGCGCAGAGTAGATAAGGAACGAATTTTGCAAGCCTATTAAAGTTTTCGTTAAGCACGTAATGGTTCAAGGAGAAGTCAGACGGGAACTATAGTGGGGAGTGAAGCAGAACTAGGCAGAGTGAGTGATTGAAACTGGAATGTTTTCCTTTTATGATAACTCACGACATTGAATTGGCCTTGAGGGAATTCACATTTATGATATTATGATAACTGTAAAAAGGTGGGAGTGAAAAAAAGATGCAAAACCATATTTGATTTTACCGAGCATCGACTGCTATGGTCATTAGCTTTATTCAATTCTTTTTCAATGTAATTAGTCATGTTAGAGGCTAACACTATTGATAAAAAGAAGAATTCACTTTAATATGCATCCCCACCAAAAAACGAACCTGGGACCTCATGGACAGTGGTCATCGACCATACCACTGCGCCACTTGGCTGGACGCAAAACCATATTAAAAGCATTCATGAAGATTTAATATAGACCTGACGAAAATGATCTTCGATGCTGATGATACTTAGGAGCTGATGTTATTATTAAACAGACAATAGAACTAGGTATATCACTAAATTGAAACCTAGTCTGTAAGGATTACGAATTATTAAACTAGCTGAGAATGTTCTGTGATAACTAGTTGAGAAAGGTCTCCATCCAGTATAAGTTAAAATGAATCGAGATATCTTAGAAGAATCATAATAAAGACCTATACAGGAAATTGTACCTCAGCCATGACGATCTAGAACCAAAGTAACTTGGGAGGAGATAAAGATAGTATAGAAGTCAAATTTTGATTTTCAAAAAGAGGATCTAATGCAAACTAGATTAAGAAGGAATAAAAACATCAAGGACATAATCAAGAAGAAGTAGGTACGCCACAGTGTTATACTTGATTATATTGGTATTACTTAAAAACGGAGCTGAACTAGCGAATTAGTGAATTATCAATATTAGGTCCCTTCACGGAGAATAATTACGAGAACTATCGTGAAGTATTAAACGTGATGGAGGAAGATTAGGAAGGACTGGAACAAAATGAATGAATGTTAGTGAAGAATCAAATATTTGCAAGGACAATGAGCGGATGCACATCCATAATAGATTGGTACCCAGTTTTTAAGAAGTAGGAGTTACTAAATTAAGCTGAGAAGGTTCTGAGCCGAACTAGCGATCTATCCTTCATAGGTCAACTTCAGGGAACAGACTTTTACACCATAAAATGCATGCGTTCAAAATTAAGAGACATGTTGATAGCCACTGTTTCAGAATGACGTAGCCGTATGGTCCTATTCCGTGATGCGGCGAAAATACGACAGCGGCCTAATTCCAGAATGCCGGTTGAAGGGCCATCCTTGATGAACTAAAGCCCATCGATCATCCAATTAGCTGCGCCGATCAATCATCCGGACGCGTTTGCCGCCACCGCCGCCGCTCCAGCCGCCTTCATCGCTGCTCATCTGTTTCATCTGCATACCACACACTTTCCATCGCTCGACACTACCAAACCCCCCCACCCCCCATCTCACACCATCGGGCGCCCTCTCATCTACCAGAAAGTCATTACCCACATTCATCGCGGCAGAGCCAACATTGGCATTAACAGCCTCTCCTTCGGCCGGGGTGGGTGTGCCGAATTTCTACGCGTCACTGCATATTATGAACATACTGATAGTTTTTCGGATCAAATTTAAAATTTATGACGGCAAGCGCCAAGGGCAAGAAAGCCACCAACTTAATGTCACATCTTCAGTTTTTGGGGGGACGAGTGCATGAAAATGCGAAACAAAGAATTTATTTGCAGGATTTCACTGCTTTGGCTTTATTTTCTTCGCGAATGGTGTCGAGCGTGAAGGGGATGAGTACCATCATATCTGTGGGAGAGGTAAGCAAGAGAGGGATGCACCGACGCTACGCCGTTTATGGAATTTAACTTGCAAATGTTATGGTTTTATACGCGGGGACGTAGCGTGCTGCGTGTAAAGTGGGAGTCATCACCTATGAATATGTTTATTGCCTCCTCCAACAGCCTCTCCCAAGCTCAACGCAAGCAGTGGACCTGTTTTTTTACCACGCGCTGGGGATTTTTATTCGTTTTTATTCGAAGCTGGAGGATTTTCTAATTCAAATGCCTCACAATAAAATAAAGTACCCTTTACATTTGAATATAATGAATTCTAGAATTTATTCAGTTTTTATTATATTCAGCAGTATTTGTTATATTTAAAAATACCTTTAGGTGCTTCCCTCTAGGAGCTCTCAAGTACTTTATTTTGCTAAATTTTCATCAATTTCCACCAATTTAAAATTTTAATTCCTTGTTGAGCTGTGATCCCTATAACCCCGATATTCATAGTTTTTTTCACAACAACTTGTAAGACCTAGTTAATTATTTATCAAGCTTGTCTGGTTTTCATAGTTGCCTCTGGGATGATTTTTCTTATTTTTTGGTTCCCTATTCAATTGAACACTCCCGCAATAGTCAACTTACTTGTGGACTGTACGAGAACCATTCGGATTTCTTTTTTTTT
>WSZQ02000001.1:3245932-3261646 GCA_019419845.2 Weissflogia rhopalogaster | reverse complement strand
CTCGACGGAACCTCATAACACTGTTTGATAGAAAGATATTTGATCAAAACTAAAGCACGAAACGAAGTGACACGGATCGAAGAGCTTTGTAATAACAGTCCGTTCCTTAATATATCTTAATATATCTTAAAATATATCACTTGCTCGTTTTTGCATGTTGGTATTGCCATCTAATGGGAATTACAATCCAATGCATCTGTTGGTGTTGCAGGCTGTGCTGATGTGAACGGCGCAGCATGCCTTTAAATGATATAAACCATACACTTCCAACGATTACACAATTAACCTCTGACAAATAGGTAAAAAGAGTGTTATTTTAATGGATAAAGATTAATTAGTAATAGTAATAGATTATGTTATCAAGGTTAGACTTTTGACCAAATAGTTGAGTCTTCAAATATTCCTGAAAACCGAGTTAGGACTATAAGAAGAGAACTAGGGTAACGTAGTGATAATTTTATCTATTATAATTACAATCAAAATACCTTTAGACATTTAAAAATGTTACATTTCCTCTTTAATTAATTAAAATTTTGAGAAAGTGAAATAATAGCAGACCTCATAATATATTTGTGCTTCAGTATTAGTTTCGAGTGTGATATCGCATTTTAATTACAGAAGAGGATTTTGGCTAAAAAATCGTATCTTAAATAAAAAATATATGAAAATACTAAATGCATTACTCATAAAGTATTTTGCTAATTTTATAATGTAAATCCCATAATAACAATGCACTGATGTGATGATATTCGTACATTTACTGAATTCTAGTAGTGAATTAAATTTTAAACAGTTACGTAAAAGTAATGAAACTATTAATAATCGATTTTGCCAATGTTCGTTCCCAGGTGGCAACTAATCGACCAAGCTCCCTAGCAATGTTTGATAGAAAGATATTTGGTCAAATAAGCACTAGTTTAATAAAGCACCCATCAAAGTGTGAAGAATCACGAATCGATGTGTGTTATATTATTTTCTGCACCCTAAGTGTTCTAAAGAACCGCCATTTTCTTAGTATATCGATATAGCAGTTTTTTCAGGTGGCTATGACAATCCAATGGAATTACAATCTAATGCAACCGTTGTTGCTGCAGGCTGCGATGATTGAAAGCAGCTTGCCTTCAAATTATTTAAATATGCAAATTGGTTTCCATTCACAAATATATACAGTGAGTGCTTAATAAATAGATAAAGATGAATTACTCATAGAGTTTGTAATTAAAGTAATACTTTTGTAAGACTTTCGAGAATAATTTGTTGTCAAAATATTAAAGTCCTCAGAAATTCTTGCAAACCAAATTTGATCTATAAAAAGAACTAGGCTAACTTAAGGAGATAGCTATTACGTTGTAGGGGGTTGGTGAGAGAAAAAGTCACTAGTGAACTGCGACCACTTTTGATGTACTGTTCTGTGCAACAAGAAAGGGGTCCTAGGTTATTTATAAATCTTACAACGTCTTTTGGAGGTAGCCCGCCAAAATTTCCGGCTTGCAAAAATCCATATACCGGGAGTGATCTCCTAGTGTTTTTGTCTTACCGCCTCTTCTCATAGATGAATCTCTCTCATCCATCCATCTATATGATTCCACAAAAGGTTTCTGGTCCCATACGTTTCAGGTTGCAGTATGTTTAGGCTATGTCCCAGAGCCCAGGCTCTTGTAAGCATGGTTTTGACGGTAAATCCGTGCCAAAATTTAACCCATGTGACCATGCGTGATGGCATCAGTGTACCAAGCAGATGCTTCCCTTCCGTTTTATCCATTACCATTCAAACTCTTTTAGATCTTTTAAAAGAGTGCATTTCTTCGTTAACATATCTGAATATAAAGAAAATTACATAATGAAAGACCCCCCCATGATATGTTTGTTCTACGGGTTTTACGAAGAAAACAATTTATAGAAAAATAGGACAAGTATAGAAGGCACTAGTGTAATTTTACTCATTTTATCTATTATAATATACACCAAAATTGGAAAGAACCGTATTGCTATGATGATAAAAAGGATAATAGAGATTTACGCTTGAAATTTAGTTGTTCAAGGTGCAAAACCAAAAGAGAAAAAAAGACGAAGTAAGGATGGCGTTCCATAAGGAAGTCGGAAGTAGCATGGTTGCAAGAGGGGGGATGGGTAAGAGATATCTGGCTATCTGTTTGTATTCGAAATTCTTTCGCCATAAATTGCCGCTGGGGTAAGTGATCGGTTAGTGGCGCGACCCTCGCACTCGCCTGCGTTTTCCACCCGGGGATTTTTCCACCTTGAGCTCTGAGCTTACGCGTGGTGCGTCTTTTCTTTTTCTTTGCTCACTTTTTTTTCGACTCACTTTTTTTACCCTCTCCGCGTTACTTCGGCAGGGCTGCCGAGGTTCGTGGCACACAGGGCGCACAGATTTATGAATGTAATCGTCAGTGAGTAACAAGTCACGGGAAATAAGCACGGGAAAAATGTGGCCAGCTTTTTAACGTCTTCAGGCGGCTGTACGAATCAAGGGTTTTGCGATACAATTTGTAATTTTGTAACTTTTCGTTTGTAAATTTACAGCCTGCGCTGTAAATATCAACTTTATGCAACTTTCGTCATGGGGAAAGGGTTGCAGAGAGAGGTTAGAGGTTGGAAGGATGGAGAGTTGGGATATTGTGCTCGCTTGTTTGAGTTCTTCGAGTTGTTGAAATAATAAGCACGACATTATTATTGTTCGTGCATGAAACACAATATCCACGCACGTAACTGAAATAAGTCGCTGTAAGATGAGCGGGGCTGGCGTATGCATGTAGAAGGGCGGCAAAAGTGTTTGCAAAAGTGTAGCCAAACAATTTTCCTAACACCGACGTAATAACTTTCTCATCTAAGGATATGATATATTAGGTTTCAGATGGATATATCTTCGAAATTTGTAATTTTAATAATTTTACTCCATTTTGATAATGTTCGATTATTTATATAGAAAGTGTGATAATATTTAGGAATATATTATTGGAGAAGGAAAATAAAGAAAAGTAATATATTAAACTGAAAGAGGAATAAAATTTGCCTAGAAAAGAAGGAAAAAAGGTATTTTTAAGGAGAACTATTTGGAATATCATATTATTTGAGATAAAAGAATTTTAATATTTCCTTTTTTTAATTCATGGAGTGCCACTAGCAAAATGATAAAAATTGTATTTTGTAGAAACTATTCTATCATAGAACAGGTCTGACTCTGAACAAGACTTTCGCAAATGTTTGACATAATCTAATTCAATTGTCACATCACATATTTAACTTTTTGTCTTATTCATTGATATATTTTATGCATTTAACATTTGTTTTTAGTAAAATGATGTGTGCCTCTATTTAAATACATTTTAGCATCCACTGTTAATTTTTACTTCACTGTTCTCAATTTTCATGACAATGTATTATTTCAGGGGGACCCCTATGACCATTAATGCCTCTAAGGGACCCCCATGCCCAATAATATACCCAGTAATGAAGGAACAGTCCTTGCGAAATAATGTATTGAAGGGGACACCAACGTCCAATAATATGCCAGTGGGTCACTCCCTCACCGTAAGACCACTGATGTGCCACTCCCTGCTAATATATACAAAATATACACATAAGTCCCATATATTCAAAACTGTTCGGTTAGATTAAGTATATTTTAATATGAAACTTTCGAGACATTCTCATGGAAACGAATTGCAAGTAAGAAACTCTAAAAATATTCGTGGAAAAATAGTAAGTTATTTTATGGAATTATATGAGACATCAACGTTCAGGATTGTTGAAGCCTGGAAAGAAAATTACGTTTATGAAAGTGATGATGGAAATTGTAACAATTGTCGTCGAAGATATATCTCCGCAAACAAGTGCAAACTTATGATATGAATTTCAGGCTTGTAAAAATCCTCTCGTTTTAACATTTTGGTTTCATCCATAAAAAATGAATACTTGGAATTGAAAAACTGCGAACCACTATTTAATATAAGGAAAATTGCAATTACTTTGAGTTATTTTTAGATGTGTACTTCGTCTGGATTAAATTTCAGACCGATCTTTTCATTCTGCACTAGTAATAAAATTGATTATTGCCGATTAAAGAAAATGCAGAAAACGATTCGAAAAAATCACAGATACTTAAGACTTATAGATAGATTTATAGATTAATTATGTTTTGTTGAAATTGCAATTATATAATTAAGTTCTATTCGAGAATATTTAGGATTTTAAGTGTTATTTAGTTTTACTTACTACTTTTTACAATGAATATATGCAATGGAATTGTTGGAAGGAATATGCCAATAAAGATTGTCTATATATACTTAAAACTTACCAGGTATATTATATAAAAGATACACAATCAATATTTATATTTATTTACGTACTGAAATATTATTTACCATATACTTGGCCCAACCCTGAATTTTACCGCCGTCGAAACAGCGCCGTAACGAAAGAGTGCGCAAAGTCGCTCGACAAGTGCGCAACTCTTCTCGAAACATTGACCTCCCGCCCCCAAAAACCGCCCCAAACTCAAGGCTTAAAACTTATTACGTCCTTTGCACCCAAACAAACAACAAACTGGAAAATAACTACAGCATAAAACATCGAAATTATTAATAATACATATCTCAACATGCCGTACTATATTTTGTTAAAATTATTCAAACATCTGGCCTTCCACAATGGCGAGCAAATGATATTCTAAGTTGATTTTAGTAAGGCCTAAGTGTCACAGCATCACACCTACTTAGTAGTCCGTCCAAGGGTGGAATTTAAGCGTTTTTTTTTTGTTGGCAGCCTGGCGTTGGGGCATTTTTCTATCTTTTCGCAATAAGGTGCAACAAAACAGCTTGCGACAGCGACGACAACGGTGGCGGTTGTGAGGTTGAGTTCAAAAGCCGAATCTTACATTATTCATGAAAGATGTCGCATGCTGGCTCATTTATATCTCGTGAGGAGGGGCGGGCGTGTGCGTGAAGTTGAGGTTGAGGAAGGAAATCACTATCAATCATCACGCGGCGCAAAACTAGCGACAACTGCACGAGCGCCAACACAAAAATGACATCCATATGGGTGGGCTATCAGAATATAATAAACATACGCACGCTTAGTTTCGTTATAATATGTTTAAAGTGTTTATGGTAATTTATAGTCTGTAGAGGAGTTAACAATTTATTTATACCCTTATTATTTCTTTTCATCACATAGGTTTATTCAGGTAAACTTCAGGAAATGATTTCATTAAATTTCAGAAGGTATTCTTCGTGTAATTGTTTTTTATATATAATTAAGTTCCTATATACATAAATAAAGGAAACTGAACCAGATCCAGATGAACTGATTAAACTGATCCAGCTCTCTCCTTCCATTTCAATTAAGGATTATTTCACAACCATAAAACGTACAATTATACATCTTAAAAAAACTTTAAAAATCTAAATAAAAACTCTAAAAAATAAATATATCTTAGTTTTTTCTCTTAATTGCAAATGTTTTTGATTTTTCAAAATTTAGTACATTGTCGAAATTATCTAAAAGTCACAAAAATTGACTTTTTCTAAATTTCGATAAAGCAATCATGAATTATCATAATTTATTCTTCCCTAAAAACATGAGCAAGTCCCAGAGACTATGTTCTTCCCAGAAACTTGATTGATCACAAAAGAAAACTACAACAACAAAATAGTATATAATCAATTCAAAAATTAAATTAAAAAGAAAACAAATAACTTATGTCCTTTGGAGGAGTTTGTCCAGTGCTTTGCTTTTATATTTTAGCAAATAATATTTGCATTTGAATTTAACCGGCACAAAATTTACGATTATTTTTATTTAACGTATTCGGTCCGCAGACCTGGCCATCGACCTTCACTGGTCCTTCATCCTGGATACATACATATGATTTTATTGTGTTTTTGTATATATTGCATGTTAATGTGATTTTGTTATTGATGTTGTTGTTATTGTTGTGTTGTTGATGTGTTGATGTTGGGTGTGAGTGAAGTGAATTTTTATGTTATCGGTGGATTTTTCTTGTGTGTTGTGCATTGCGATTGATTGAATTAATTAAATGAGTGATTTTGAGTGTGAATTTATAATAATAATAAATTCACACTAGTGGGGTGCCCACCCCGGGGACTCGAACCCCGTCCTCCTACGTGGTAAGCAGATGCTATACCACTAGACTGCCCAGGTGGGCTTTACGATTAAACGGAATGTTTCTCGGAAATGTGGACTAAATTTACATATAATCTGGTATCCCGAATAAGCGGAATTCACTGCATTGTTATTTGGTTTTATAATTTGTTCTATTTCGTAAGGAACGGGACAACCGCTGATTCATTATCATTGAACTGGCAAGGTCGAGTTTTACATTATTGTAATTTACAACTTTCTTTATCAAGCTCATGATTTTATTTTAGTAAAAAATTTTGCATCACAGAGACTACTATGTTTGCCGGAAAGGGTTTATGGATATTGTGTCATTTCATACACCTGCGGATGTTTTACATGAGGTCTGGGCAACGAATTCTGATATTTGTTCAGGAAACATCTAAACATATTAAAAAATTTTGATATTTTAGGTTAGGTTAGGTTAGGTTACCAAAGAAAAGTTAGTAAATACTTGTGAAATGCAAGTTTCTTGTGTCTTGAGTGAACCTAAAATATTAGAAAGTCACAGAGAAACGTCTATGAATACCCATGTCATAAATAATCAAGTAATCGACAGATTGGTTCTATGTACTATACACACATTTGTAAATAATAGATAAATAACGTTGTTCAAACACATTTTGAACAGGGCCATTAGCGCATATCTTAGTTAAGGCAAATACAGACAATAATGATCATTAGACAATTGACATCAGAAAAATAAATATATTAATGCGAAAACTAATAACGCGTCATGCACTGGCCAAGCGCTGGCCATGCGCTGCCCTTTAGCCCTAATTAGTGTTAGAATTTTTGTATATATACAGCAACTATACTATGAAATAAACAGATTCAAATCAGCCTTGCGTCGAGTCACTTGTGTCTCAACGAAGAGCCTAAAAACCTCAGAGTTCAATTTCTCCCTCATACAGTTTGTTTCTCCGCGGCCTTACAAATCGCGTTACACCATCCTCGAGGCGACATCATTCAAGAACGAACCAGTGCCTCAAGAGCGGACGAGCTCTTCACCGTACCGGCGCCTATCGTCAGCGACGTGTGCGTACACAAACGTCCTAGCCTTACTTTAATCTCTACTCAACACAATTCAGCCTAAAGCCTAGACCAGAACCTAAGCCTAAAATATAAACATGTTTAAGCCCTGAAGATGGAAGGTTAGAGGGGACCTGGATACGAAGACGTTCTCCTCGTCCATGCCGTAGTCATTAGGGTACCGTCCTGGGCGCACACATTAACTTGAATCGTACGTAGGACACGAGGATCAACACGATCCTGTACATTACATACTAATGCACGACAGAGGCAGTGGCGGTAATGTGCGAGCCAGTCTTGTCGCCGCCGCCGCGTGGCAATTAGGGGTATTGCATCGGAGCCTTATTGCCGCCTCCGCCACCACCTTAGTCGTACGAAAACGCGCCGCCAGCTAAACAGCTAATATAATGTCCTCCTACGCGCCAGCAAAGTCGTTCTGAGGGAGGTTAGGCACGACGGGGTTAAATCCGGTGTATGAAGTCATCGCCAACCCCATATCCCTCATCCCCGAGCCTGCCTAAGACCAAATATTTACCCAATTTTTATATATCCTTAAACGTATTAACAGATAACAAGTTTTCGCAGCTTCGTTCATCATCATCTCTCCGCATCTCGTATATGTATTACATCACAACATACCCTAGAAGGCCGAAGGATATCGACATGTTGGGATGTCGTAGGATTAATCCGCAAATGGTGCGACATTGAGCAGATCGTTTATTTCTTCATATTCGCAATTGCTCTCGCTTTTCCCACTGCATCCTTGTGCTTGCCTTCGTTATTACAACTTGGCGGAGCTACTAGGCAACCGAGGAGGAATTACCAGAGGGAGACGGGGTGGTGCAGAAGGAAAATACGTATTTTGATTATTTGTCAGCACAACCGAAATAATTTTGCGCCTTTTCGAGTGTATGTTATTAAATAAACGAGCCACACAAACTCATCTCTTCGGGCTGGGAAACAGCACTCGGGAAAACTTTTGGGGCGTAATTTCTAGTTTTTCTTGTTATTGTGTATTTTTCTGGGCCACTTGAGTACGCCGTCATTTTGTAACATGTTGTACGCATTTGTCAAGAAGAGCCTCCACTTTATTTCGCTGTAATATCTCAACACAATAAATAATTCTATTAATTAACAACTATAATAATATAAAAACAAAAAATCGACAAATTTACGACGTTGTTTTGTTACATCGAACCCACTTATGAAATTGTTTTCGACAGAATCATGGGATCAGTAGGAAACGCACATAAAATAAACTGTTTTGCTCCATACCTTCGCGTTTGAATCGTTATTTCCGCGTCATCGCGTTCGAAAATACTTTTTAACACAATTAAATTTTGGCGAAATGTGTGAGTTGATGGTGCGCATGCAAACAAATGCAAATGTCGGGATGTTTCTTCATCAATATCTGGGAAACGACATGCAATGCGGCGCTCTTTTGATGAGATGAATATGTGCTGTGTGAATCTGTGGCGGCACTGCCATCGCCAGCACCACCGCCGCCGCCACTGCCGCCGAGACTTCAATTTCGCCGTTTTAATGCACATCAAACATGCCAAACTTTCGGCGTGCTCATTCGTTTCGTCCGGAAACGAATGAGTTGCAGTGATGATGACATCTTCAAACTTGACAAACTTTAAACTTCGCAAGATGACATGTTCACAATAGAATATTTCGTTGGTTGTTTTATTTATATCTCGTGCAGTGAACATTAAATGCATGCGGGAGAGAAATGGCTATTCAAATTTGAAGGTAATTTAATATTAGTTTAATTTGTCTTTTAAACTGAGCATGTTTAGTACTTATTAAGAGAGAGAGAGGAAGAATTTTTCTTCTAGTATCAGTATCTACTTAAAGTTAGTTCTAAAGCCAGTATCAATCAGCAGTAGGTATTACAATATAAGTAAGCAGTAGGTAAGCAAGAGGTAAGCAGTCGAATCAGTGTTAGCAGTTTGCAAAAATAAATCTAACTTCTACATTCATGCCTTCTAGTAAATTAATACTGAACTCCGGAAACCTGTTAGTAAAAGTATTGCAGAATAATAAGTGGCAAAACAGATGCAATTTGCATTTTCCTTCGACTCCACACCTCTAAAATAAATGTATTATATGTAGCATATGACGTTAGAGTAGTTATTCTCCTCCAATTTGAAGTAATTGAAGTAATACAAAGAATACAAATATCGATTACACCGAAGCAGGCTAATTAATATCTTGTCCTAGTACAGAAGCGTGAAACAAAGTCAAACACGATGTTTGCGAAAGTTGGGTACCCAGTGGCAAGTTTGTTCAGAACTGAAATTCTTCGAAGCAAACTTTAGGTAGGGCTGGCAGCAGCAGCGCTGTCAGGGTTCGGCGTGCACTTCGGCGAGTTTGTGAATGAAAATATAGAAAAACTTGCGCCACCAACCGGGCGATGGTTATTTATGCGTCTCGAGACTTTCTTTATTAATTCGCGGCCGTTGCGCGGGTACTTTTTGCGCACTTTTTACATGCCGACGTCACCAAAGTCGGTCGCGGACCTCTGCCTGCAAGCCCAGTGAGGCCAGTGCACCAAAAGTTTATCGCCGAGCAACTTTAGGCGGAATGAAAATGCGTTGCTAGGTAGGGTTTTTGTTTGTAAGTGGGACAAAAAGTTTCGCGATGCGACGGGGGCCGGTCCCCCCTGCGCTCAAAAATCGATGGCAAAACGCGATGAAGAGCAAAACCAGAGCGTCATCGTCGTCTGCGTTGCGTGTTGTTGCCTGCGCACACCGTTGTCGACGAAGACGACGCCGTCGCCGCCGCCGCCGCCACCGACGACGACGAAAGTAAGTTTTCAAAGTTAACGGCAAAAAGTTTTAATGGCTTTTCTTGGGCGACGACGCAGCGTACGGGAGGGTAAGGCGGATGAAAACGCGGAAGGAACAGATCGAAGTCGCGCATGCGTCTTCCCGACGGGCTTGCGTTTGGTACTGGCATGCTGTGCCGAGGGTAAAGGCATTTTTCATCTCATTGCGTTAATCGCATTTTCGACTGTGTGCCACTGTTGTTAATCCGACGCTTTTAATCACACATTCGACGTTTCACACGTTCAGATGCTAAGTGCTTGCCGATGGGTGACATGTGACGATGGCGATGTGAGTTTCTTGTCCGCGACATTATCCGGCATTGACTTATTGGATCTTGTGTTTAAAGGATACTAAGCCGAAAAGGGTAGCAAGAGATGCGCGCGGCGTTTCGCTTCGTCTGGCTGCGAATCTATTAAGCGGATTATGCGGTGATGAAGCCATCGTCGGGAAGGATAGACACTGGGATATTCCTTGTAATGTGTGCGCTTGGGATGAAATCCTGTCCACTCGCACACGATGCAATTTAGATTTGCATTAATTACTGGCGAGTAAAGTGTGCAATATTTTTAGTTAAATATTCCCATTAGTAATGTATAAATTTAATGCAAAATCGTTTTTTGGAGGAATTATCAATAGTACCAGGTGATACCGATAACACCAGCATCATAACCGTGTGCTGATCATATAGGTAATGAATTTGAATCGATCTGTAAATTAGTATTATCAGTACTAGTGAACAGTATCAGTTGATCAGTATCAGTACTACTACAACAAATAAGGTCTACTCTACCAATCCATACTCTCACATCTCATAAACTCACATCTTATATCTTAGCCCAAATGAACTCTAAACATTTCTAAGACATACCATATATCAGTAAATCTATTGCAGGGGTCGGGTGCAGGGTCGCAAGGGAGGAGGGGAATAGGGCAACCCATCGAAAATGGCTTACATAAAATTAGTAAACGGGTCATTCCGTTACCCGCGGAACAGGAGTTGTCGAAATAGGTTATTGAGAACTAATGTAAATACCAATTGATTAGTTCTTGTATTAAGATTGGTATATTTTTATGAATTAATAGTAAGAAACCCAATTTGGAATATTCATAGGAGTCAACGGGAAGCCGTTTGAGACTTCGCTCAAATTAGTCCAAGGAACTAATATGAGGCGTCGGTGAAATTTGTTCCAAATGCAACCCTCCCTCAGATTACAGTAGTTGATCTACAATCTATACTACCACCAATATTCAATCGGTTCATTACTCCCACAATCAAAAATAAGTTCCCAAGCTCATGTAATTATGACCTAATCGCTAGAATTTCTAAGAATTAAATGAATCGGTAGTTGAATGGTGTAAATCATTCAGGCTCAGTGGATAAGTGTTTAAAATAATGTCCAGCCAGTAGTAGGATTATTGACTGCTGACCACAAGGACCCGAGATCGAACCCAGCGGATGCAGATCAAAATCGTTCCCCTAATCAATAGTAATTAATTGCTAATATGGCTAATTACATTCAAACAGAATTGAACACAACTAATAGCCACAGTAGTCGATAGTAGTCGATAAGGTTATAAGTATTCTCATGGATATGGTCTATATATACTTGGAAACAAATACTTAACCTCACCAAAGATGTTTTAGGATAGGTTAGGTCATGGTTAGTAAAAACTGACTTCAAACTGATTGTCGACTGATTATAATAAAACCGTGCCCACTCACACGCGATGTAATTTAGATTTGCATTAATTACTCCCGCGTAAAGTGCACAATATTTTCGTGCAAAATACCCCGACCAGAAATATGCAATTTTATGACAATATCCATCATTTTCTTCGTTCTGCGCGGCTTGGTCGTGCTGCGCCACCCCCGAAGAGGTGGAGTACTCTCTCTCTGGTGGTTGTCGTGGTGGAGATTCAGGAATGGAGCAGCACATTCAGTTCGGGTGCGCTGCTGGGATCGATATATATATGAACAAAGTTTTGCTTCCGAAACAAAGTTTTCCGACGCGGGAGGCGGCGGCGGTGGCGGTTGGTAGCGCGGGCGCTCGTTGGCGCAGTTGGCCGGCGGCAGGGCGGGCCCGGCCGCCCGACGGACGACCACCTCCTCCTCGCCGAGGTGGTGGTGTGCGTGTGCTGACTGCTATCGGGGTGCTGTGTACACGTGTAGATATGTGAGTGAGCGGGCGGCAGGGCCGGCGGCGGAGGCGGTCGTGGCGCCCGGCGCAAGGAGCGCGCGCGCCAAAGCGTGCTCGACGTCGGCAGCGGCGAGTCGTCGACGCTCACCATCCTCTCGTGCTCGTTGTGTGCGTCCTCGCACCGCCACCACCACCACTGCCGCCGCCCGCAGACCGCCGCCGCCACCACCTCCAGCAAAGCGCGCCTTCCGGCACGCAAGCAGCGCCACCCGGCCGCACGTCGGCCGCCCGCCGTACTAATTAGTTGGCGCTCGTTGAGACAATTGACATTCGTTGGATTTTGCTTGTCATAATCGGTCAAAATCGGTAGCGAACGTGTACCCGCCTAAATTCAACCCGCAATAACGTCATAATTCGTCGAATTACAAAAAAGACATTTTAAAAAAAGCGACACTTGCGTTTTTTGGGAGCAAACGAAACCATCTTGGCGGCCATCTTGGATTCAGTCGTCGTCCATATTTGGTACTTACGAGTTGTTGGGATACGTATTTTGACTTCTTCTAAGGTAGGAACATTTTCCACCTTTATTCTACTTTTTAACAGTTTTAACCAATTTTATTTATTCTATCAATAAACTATCAAGATTGTAAATAAAATAAGAAGGTTCCCATGGTTCAACTATTTTGAAGTAATTTCATTCAGTTTTCGTATTCTACTTGGCGGTAGTTCTCGGCATCCCCCTTGACGTATCTTAGACGCGGATTTTAATGGCATGTGGGGAAATTAAACCGCATAAACATCATGCAGTTCGGTGGCGGTGGCATTGGTGGCAGCAAGCAGCCTGCCGCTCGCATCCAATCTTATCGCTATCGATATCCCATATTCCCGCCGAGCGTAATCTATCGTGACTTACAATTATTGCCGATGTCGCAATCTATGAAAACTACGCCTGAGATTGAACCGTTGCCGATGCCGCGCCGCAACCGCCGCCAACCGAGAGCTATTACTATTTGAATAAATCCCCCGGGATCTACTCTCATCATTATTTGATGTTATATTGTCTTGTCGTGCGTTTATCTTGTAATAAAATACATACTATGAACAGGAATCCATATCAGATAGTAAAGTTGCGTTTTCGTCCTTTATAAAAAAGTATTTATTAATCATTAATGTAAAGGAAATCGGATTGTAAATAATGACTAGTGATTTAATTTGGTACAAAATTATATCTAGTACTTCAAAATAGGTGAAAATCATTTCATTGGAGGACCATATTTGGATTAATGCAATTAGGTGAACCTAGTTAGTGCGATAAAGAATTATGTGCATTTTCTTATAACATGGATATTGAGGAATATTCTCCAACATTTCATACTTGTTTGAGAATGAATATCGATTATATTAATCATTATTATGTATATGCGTATAGATTAATGCATTTAGCAATGGTAGAAATATCTGAAGTACTAACAAGAAGAAAAAATATAGAACAGTTCGGAGTATAATCTTCCAAAGCTACGGAATTTACAAGAGTATAGTTTTGTTCTCTTAAGTTTGATCCACTACATATCAAAATTGTTGTTATATATAAACTAATTGGTGTGTGTGTGTGAGAGAGAGAGAGAGGGAGAGAGAGAGAGAGAGGGAGAGAGAGAAATAATCTTAATAGTTAGATAAAGTTTTACCTGAACTTTCATAAGAAGAGGAACATTCCTCAATATAAATCGTGATATATCTTTACAAATCTCAATACAAATCTCTAACAAATGTAGATACACATATATGTATTACTTTGTTTACGTAACCATTCATATTTTCAAATTTTAGTGTTTATTTCACGTGATCTGTTACATTTCATTGCTTTATTGACAAGAATGTAATCAATTGTAACAGATCACGTGAAATAAACATAAAAATATAATATATTATATAAAAAAATATATAGAGAACAGTTAGAAGAATATTCTTCCAAAGATTTACAACTCACCAATCTATAGTTTTGTCCTCCTAGGTTTTAACCACTACAACCCTGATAAAATATTAAAATAAATTGTTTTAACAACTTCAAGTTTGTAGAATATTAGGCATAAAATGAAAATGAATGTTTCAGTAAACTATAGCTACTAATTCTGAACATTAGATGACATCCATGTGACGTATACATGTCAATACCTTCAATGAATATATTCATTTGGCATATATACTAGAAACCGTTAGGAGACGGAACTGTAATGAAAAATCTTAGATTAAAACTAAACGGCGAAGATTTCGAAAGCATATTGAGGAAAACTTTTAATGAACTTCTTCCTGGCACGAATGACTAATTGAAGAAATAAAGATGAAAGAAATATCGATGCAGAAATATCCAAATACCAGATGACAATGAGTCGCCTTTTAAATAAATCCGTAATTCTGTACCGATTTTTATGTAATTATTTTTTTCCTAACATTTGAAATTTGCTGAAATTCTATGAAAGAAATTATCATCATTCATTCTTGTTCAATAATGTTAAATTGTAGTTTAATATGGTAAATGGAATAATACATTATTATTATTTTTATATTATTTCGGTAAAATATTTTTAATCGGATAAATCTCGTAGAAACACATATAATTATGGACTTATTCGACATTTTCTGTAGTGGAAGATATTTTCAACCAAAATCTGGTATGATCGATATTTTTATATCATCATTTGGTCCATCAGCATGATTTTGACCCTCTTATCTGGAGCCGTTTCTCGAAACCAGCTATACAATTCCAACGTGAAGAATATCATTGAACCAAAAAATGTTTAAATAAATGAAAATAAACACATATTTATGATATATGCAAAAATATTCACAACTCAATGCTCATCAGAAGCAATTCTTGTGTAACATCTCCCTACCCTAATTTACTCACCCATTGACAGAGCAAATAAAGAGAATAAATGTTGACCCACATGCGCTACCGCCACCCTTCGTGCTGGCGGTCCGATGACCGGCCGAAATCCGTGTTAATTCAATCAGCACCGGTGACAATTAAATGCACTCGGACGTTACATGCCCATTCGCACACACTCGTTCAGCGAGACCACCCTAACCACCCTGAAAACACATTTGTTGGGATCAACACCCTTTTTGGCGTTTCGATGATTCTCTCACGTGAATACTACTGACCTACAAATTCACATTTTCAAAAACGAACTGGACAAATTCGTGAAAACCTATAAAAGTGAACTACAAAGTAACAGTAGTATATTCACGTCGGCAAGGGAGGGAAATTATTAAACACGAGCGTATGCCAAACTTCGTCTTCTTGGCACCGTTCGCAACAAGATTGCATGCGAATTATGTGCGATGCTAGCGGAATAAATTCAAGATTTCCATTCATTTGTCGCCTTGTGTCTTGGCGTCTGCTCCACGGTGCGTCCCATGGAAGCTACGCCGACTTTGGGGACTTATTCCATTCGAAATAATGAAATTTAAAGCACTAATTTGGTATTTAGACTATATTAACGATATCGTAATCAATTTATGCCAGCGCGATTCATTGGGGAGTTGAATACTAA
>WSZQ02000001.1:3234266-3245832 GCA_019419845.2 Weissflogia rhopalogaster | reverse complement strand
AATTAATCACACAAAATCCACACCATTAAAATCACACTACAAAATCACAACAATTACAAAATCACACACCAAAAATCTCAATACTCAACAAGGAATCAACACAACACCAAAAATCAACAATAACAACATAACATTATCTTGTAAAAAATATAAAAAATAAACATGTATCAAGGCTGAAGGACCAGGTAGGTCGATGGCCAGGTCTACGGACCAAATACAATACTTTTTTTTGTAACTAAAGCTGTGACATCCAAAAAATATGTTTTCAAAAACTAGTAATTCAATTGATTTATTACTCACATTACTTAACGTAATGTGTGTATTTTTGTCGGTTTATTATCCCTTAAATTCAGCAGTATATCAGTCCAATATTCCTCCGAATTGTAGCAAAAAACTGATAGCAAACACAAAACGGAAATGCCTTATTTCCAACACTTAAACGCAATATTTTATTATTTCCGGGGCGCGGCGCAGTCAGTGTGACATAAAAGATGTAAAAAAGTGACCCACCCTCGACGGACGACGACGGCGGTGCTCTCATATCTGGGCGCGTCGCGACGTCTAGGGCACTTCAACCACCACTATACCGCCCCCTCCTAGGGCCGCTGCATGCTCCCGTCGGCGGAGAGTTATCTTAAATTCTGACCGCAGCGCTTTATCTATTTCGATATTTCTGGCTGGCGTTCGTTGGGGGGCGCAAATAACGACGAGGGCATTTCAATAAACCATATTTCGAATACAATTTATCATATTGCATCCCAACTTTACGAAGCCCCAGTGGGAAACGTGCAGCCGGGCACGTCTAGAAAAGTCAAAACAAATACGTTCCGGTCGTATCTCTTCGATTTTTATTATTTCATATTTTGAAGTCGACCACTGTTAGCCATCCCGGCCTGACAGAACCCCCCAACTCCTACCAAAAATTCCGAGATTCATTCGGAGATGGTATTTTTCAATCCGCAAATGCAAAAACCAGGGGGCGTCTCGTAAATTCACCGACTGCGGATTGTCTCACATCGGAGTGGCGCGAGAGTGGATTTGCGGATTTGATTGTGCTCTTCACGGTCCACACAGCACGCGCTCTATGGCTCGCAGGAAAGAGATTTTAATTTTAATTAGCGCTCGACTTGCTTTGTTGCATCGGCTACATTTGAGGCAATTTCCTCATCGCCCGCGATGCACGCTTGGCCGCCCACCACTGCCGTCGCCATCGTCGTCCTCATCGTCGTAGTCACCCGTTGATAGAGGGTGGTAGGCGTAAGTTGAAGAGACAAAGCCACCGCGTCTCTCGGACACAATGCAGTTCCTTCTCAGCCGGTCGCTTCCGGGCGCATTGTGGCAGTGCGTTAAAGGGTGGATAATGTGAACGGCCCCCCTTTTACCACCCATCGCCGACAACCCCTCAACAACGTCCGCTTGCCACTTAAGAAATTAACGCGCTTCGAAAACAGGCGAAATCCCGTTAAAAATCGAACATAATCGCATTTTCGATACAATTTGCGAGCTCGTTAAAATAGCAAAACCAAGCGAATTGATGCCGCGCGCGTATTGTTCGCCCGCCCACTCGGTGGCGGCTGGATGCTGTCACCGCAGAGCGGTGGTTAATTAAGTATTGTTAATCAGGAAGGTGTAAAAGCGAATTGTGCTGCGATATAATTGCAGCGGCGCCGCGACGCGTAGGGCGCGAGGACAAAAGTCCTCCCAAATAATAATCGACAGCCGCCGCCAGTCGGTAAGCCAACAGCCATAGCAGCCGCCGACTGTCAATGGGACATTCATGCAGGTGTGGCGACTATAGTGGTTGATGGTGGCTGTGGCGGTAATGGTGGTTGCGTATGTTTGCCAGGGAAAGCGCACATTTAACACCTCACCTAAACAAATCATTTATTGTCTGCACTCACCTAACGATGAGCTTTTCATCTTTTCTTTAGGCAATTCAAACTGCATGATCATATTTCAATTAGATTTGCTTTGCCACTGCTGTTTCGTATTAATTATTATAAGAATCATAATACTAAAAAGCAAAAAGAGTAAACTGACATGAATTCATACGAGGGGGAATTCCCCTCCCCATGGCGATGATGGTAATAAAAACTTCCAACGAAGATCCGCTTTTCAACAAAGAACACACCACACACGTTCGGGACGTGGTTGCTTTTGACCCACACCCAAAAATAGTTGCTGAGCATTAACTTACAGAATACAATATATAAGGGATCAAGTTGATTGTTAAGGGGGCAATTCGAAAATGTACTCCACACGAGTCCAGCCTTTTCGTTAATTATGAATGATATTTAGGAGGACTAGAAGAAAGATTCTCATGTCATAACAAGATCAGGTCACACAGAGCTGACAAGATATGAATACTTTTCTATGAATTTTAACCTAATACATTATTTACCAATTATGTTGTATGCCCCCATCCCCCACTAGGCATCCAAGAAGGATTCTCCCTGCCCGACCCTAAAGTAAACTTTACGATCGAGGACCCGTATCTGGATAGGCGTGACCCCCGACCAAGACAAGAGTCAAAGGCCGCTCCACATGGGCCAACAGTGTCGTTATTTCTATTTTTTACTGTTATATTTATTGGACAAGATAACGTTACATGATTAAATCTTATTTGAAATTAGCACAAGTCGACTATAGGCCAACCCTTAATTTTAATTGACATCCCAAAGCAAATTGCCCCCCAGTTCTCTAGATCTGGGATCTCAGTTTTTGGTGGAATTCATACATAGAATTAAAGAGACTTATTTCAAACGTAAATCATAGAATAATCCCTTCCTATGTCTTAAACAATTAAGCAGTGTGGTACAATTCAATTCAAGACTTAGAAGGTTATACGGAAACTACTATGAATTAATGGGACCATAGTCCAAGAACTTATGAACTGGCTACACTTACGTCAAATCAATGGAATACATTTTAAAATAATTATATGAATTCCATGAAAATTCCTGTATAATTCTATGTTACACACTTTAATACTACGAGTTCGTATTTATTCTGCAAATTCCTTCGGTTAAAATTGCACTTGGTGATAATCTCCACTCTCAGTTAACTCACGCTGTTAAAAAAACACCTTTTTCGCTTTATTCCCGCGCGTAAATCGGGTGTGAAGCGAGTGTGTTGAATAAGCAGGAAATCCGCACCGCGCCCCTTGCTTTTTGATTGCCGTATCATGAACAACATAAGCCGCCCCCGGGAAGGTCACGCCGCCCAGCGCCTAAATAAAGACGTGCCAAAAAAGGCGCCCCCATAGGCTTCTATGCCCGTACAAAAAAACGTGACTTCGTTTTTTAAACACACCTCATCTCACCTACTAGCAGCTCCTCGCAACAGGGTCGTACACAAAGCACCCAGAGATGAGAGAGGTCGATGTGGGGGGAGGGCAACGTCGAGGGACTTAACGAGATTCGCCTTTTTTCGCTGGCGCGCGTATTTAACGCGGACGCACAGATCGCACTTCAGAGTGAAGTACACACTCCACTTGCTCATCGCAGGAGCAAGGTGAGGCCGTGAGGACAGGAGTTGGGAAGAGCAACGCAAAAAAATAAATACGGATTTGAGTTGATGGCATTGTGCCAAGTGGAGTATCATCACCGTTCGCCATCAACCAGCCGCTTCTTTAAAGCGTGTTTAATGACGACTCACCCTCGACAAACAATTTTTTTCCTGCACTGCGCCCTAATCCGATTGGTAATTGGGTTTGGATGTTTTTTTCTGCTCTTCTCCTTCCGACGGTTTGTAAGTACAGCGCGTGTTGCTAAGCGGAAAGAGCACGAAGTACGTTTGTTGCTGCACGAAAGTTTGCATTAGAGGAAAATTGCAAAATGTGAAGAATGCCCGGCGCTTCGACGGCGAATATGCAAGCGATTTGCGCATGTCCGGCGTGCATACTGCTGGTCATTCCGACGTGACGTGAAGGGTGTGTAAATTTCTCGCATATTTCACTTCAAGACCGGCCGGCGACTGGACCCGTCTGTGGGAGGTCTCAGGGAGGGTGTAGTATCCTTTGAAGGAATGTCTTACTGCAATGCGAGACTGTTAAAATTCTTAGCTCGGTGAATAGTTTGGTCAGTTCGACCGTTCCCAAAACCAGTCTAATCTTCGTTCCTTGATTTTCTGGACGTATATGTGGTGGCATAATGTGGAAATTCCATACGAAAATCTCCAGCCTTAATCAAGACACTCCCAAAATCTTTTGGAAACCTTCATTTAGTTAGTAGTTCTGGATTTATAATGTGGAATTTCTAAATTTGCAGAAATGAGCTTAGTTGTACTTGATCAGATATACATATGCTTAATTAATCTGAAATTATCTCAATTCTTCAAAGCATTAAACGCACTCTTGGTGAATTTGCGAAGGTATTCATAGTTATAAATAACGGAACTCATTATTCCTATTTGGAACATATAACCGTTAGCTTTCACACTGCCTGGTATGGTTTCTCTGTACGGTTATTTGCATGTGTGTTTATGGTTGCAGGCCGATCGTCCAACCCTCCTCCTTATTCAGGGTTTAGGAAATTATGGAGTGCGAGTTCTTAGTTTTTAGCGTCACATCATACTTATTATAATCCTGAGAAATTTAATTTAAAGCAGTATTTGTAAATATATAAATATGTCGATATATGGTCCAGACGATGTAGTATGTGTGAATTATCCCGCCGATCTACTACCCTAGTCGATGAAGAGTCGCAACAATGAAAACACCATGAAATCCTACACAATCGTAATACACAAGCCGTATTCATTATTTTTTCTTAGTGATTTTATTAATTATTTCCTTATATCGTTCCGTAGTACTTTGTGTGTTTCAATGTCTAGAGAGAGAGAGAGGCTAGTAAGAGAGAACATTCTGTAATTGTTTTTTCTAAAGCTCTAAAGCTCGAAGCTTACTCGTAAATCTTAAGCAACATACATTCAATGTTTCAGCGAAAATGAAAATCTTCAGAAAATTGAGCATATCCTGCCAACGCGTAATTATAATTGATTCCTCTCCTTGGAGACACTCAGAGGAAATCTTCCTCAGGGGAGAACACATTTCAAATCCCACCCGTTCCTGAAGCTGGTATCAATTTAATAAATCCCGGGCGATAATTAAGGCGTAAACTTCCATCCGCGAACTATTAACAATGCCGACAATAGCGAAATTAGTCGTCGCTTCGCACTGCGAGCAATCGCATAATAAAACACCGCCGCCGTCGACGCCGCCTGCCGCCTGCCGCCTCCTGTCGCTCTCCCTGTGTGTGGACGTGTGGGGAAACATGTGACAGTTCCCTGCAAAATGGCGCCGCGAGTCTGCTCATTATTGCCATCTCGATATTGCTAATGCATTGTCTAACTTTCAGGCGTCGCATGGAATATTCATACAGTCGTCGTCGTAGACGCGCTGGCGGCGGCTGAGGCGAGTATGAAGATGCAAGAGATGTTGGCATTCGCAATATAGACAACACGCTAAACGAAGAATGTCGCGATGCACTGTCGACGCAATTTTATCACTCGTCAAAGGCGCCTTTGCTGTGTACAAGGAGGGCGTGGTGGTTTTTAGGGGACCGGCAGGCGGATGAGGCATTGTATTAGAGGCGACTCGTAATTAGTCAGTCGGCGGCGATTAACCGCGACGGACTGCGAGCTCGTCTAATGCTATTATGATTATCCGTGACAGGCAGGCGGTGGCGGCGGCAGCACACATACACACAACATAATGAAGACGAGACGCTCGCGAAGAAACGAAGATTAACGGAAAAGTCCAACGCGGAAAGGGAGCAGCTTTTATTAGCGCGATGCATGGCGGAGGCGGCAGGCGCGGTGGCGGTAGAGCACGTCTCGCACGTCTTACATTGTTTCATAGAGCAATGTCATAATCGTTCTGGACGAGATGAGTAAATATCATTTTCCCATAAGAACATCATTTTTCTCATATAATAAACTTCATAAGATGAAATGGGATAATATAATACTAATATTTATTTCACAATTTGTTAAATATTTCATAATATCTCTTTGACTTTGAAATATTTTATTAACATGTTTATAAATCCATTTAACCGATGTCGTTAATTAAAAGTTGATTCTTTGCTCTCCCACGTTATTGTCTTCATATTATTATTTTAAATAACTATATCCAAGTTACAATTGAGATTACAAGATGAACAAATATGGAAGGTTCAAAGCCTTGCGGACTTACAGTCGATCGTGACATTTGCTGAATATCCTAAACGTGTTAATTCTGAATCATATTCATATTAAGGATGATCACTGTCCACGAGGTCCCGCGTTCTATTCACGGTTATCAAAATTGTAAGCCTCTAATATGACTAATTGCATTAAAGAAGTCAGAAAAAATATGCAGTTCATTTTATATGTACATACTCTTTATATTCTATTATTTGTTATTGTATAATTATTTGTTAAAATATACCTATAACTTTTATAAATTAACAAAAAAGTTCGTGGACAAAACTTGAACCTGCAACACTAAGGCCAATTGACTCACGTACTGACTGACGCCACGAAGTTGATAAAAGAAGTATGCCCCTAAAGCAATATATACAGCAATCTATTTGTGACTAAACATTAATTCTTTTGGTAATCGACTCGAAACAGCGAAAAATTCCGCTAACAGAAATTATTTCAATATATCTACTATACGTACAAAAATTTTCATGTAAATTTGAGACAGACAATTGAGATACTCCCCTCGTCAGCAAAAAAATCAAATCATTGGAAAAAAAAACAAATATTAAACATTAATATTCAAGAAATGTATACGCCGAATCTAGCCTGTGAATTTCATCTAGGTATTCTTCATTATGTAATCCACATTCTCCCCGCAAATCCCGAGCGTTGAAGATGGAAGATGCGACCACACAATGCGCACTCGAGGCACGTGTTTGCTCAACTTTGCGTGCGGTTCGTGCCGTTATTATCTCCACGATGCACACATAGAAATTCTTCGGCGGAAAGTTTGCGAGATCGCAAGACGTGCCCCGAGCCCAGCTCGTCTTCGACTATGAGGGGCGGCTGCTTTGGGGGGCCGGTAAAGTGCATGCAAGATGGCGGCACACCGACCCCCACGAACACTCAGGCGGCACCGCAATCGTATTGTTATTTCGCGTACTTCCAGCGGCGTACGCTCGAGAGAACTCGAGCCGAGATTAAGGTGTCTTAAGGACACTCGACGCGTCCGCAGAGCGTGATAATTGTCAGCGATTGTCATTCGTGAGTCATTCGCGTCATTGTCGACGCATCGCGCACGAATATGCGAGGATTGCTAAACTAATTCCTCGCCGGTTGTGAATCGTAGGTGCACGAATTCCGAAATGAATGCACTATAAAAGTTTGAGTTGTACAATCGGGTGATGGCTGGGTTTGCTGGGTAGCAGGACGTAAAGGGTGGTAGTGGTGGTAGCGGGTTTGGCAACGGCACTGGCGGTGGCGTACCTGCAAAAGTTTCGCGGTCAGAAGCAAGTAGCATGGCGCAATTCGAAATGAATCTGTCCGTTCCAGCTGTTGCCGCACTTGCGGAACTGTTAAACTGCGGGCGGCGGTGGCACCACCCCCGCTTCAGCAACGCCTCGCAAACACACACAAACATGCACACTTATACTAGCAAGCCTACCACCCACGCACCACCACAATGAAAATATCGTCTAGGTGCGAAAAATTTAAATTGCACATGCTGCTATTGAATATGGAAGATAAAAATGGAAATATCTTTTGTGAGGGCCTAACACACAGGGCGTTAGTTAGAAGGGTCTGAAGGTGGTAGCGCAACGAATCAAATCGAATTTTCGGAGCCGGGCGAGCAAATTCGGACCGAATCTACATATATTTACTTTTGAATATGGCGGCTTTTCGTCCTGCATATCAACCACGTGTGCCTTCCAGGAATTCGAGATGATAAGGTATGGTCCACGGACTTACTCGCTTATTGAGTTACTGGCTGTACTCCAGCGTCCTTTAGCGATTTCGCTATGGTAAGTTTCAATTCACGTCCCTTTCAAACCTTGCAGATGAGAGAGAACTACAAAAATCCACAAATATGGGCGATTCTTATGTACATCAGCAAGGAAGTAGACTGAATATATAACTAAATTCTTTTAAGATCATGACTGTTTTTGAAGTTAGGGGGTGGGGAGACTGTAAGCGTTGTAATAAAGTTGTAGGCGGGATTCTTTATACAGAAGTTATAACTATCATATACAGTGAGACCTGCTTTTAAACCCATACTTAAAGGAAACCGGTATATAATAGAAAATCCTTTCCTTCATAACCAGGTTTCACAGTAGGAGAAAAGCTCCAAAGTAATAGTAATATTCAATGTTTTGATCCATATTTATCATTAAGAAATTGAATATTATCATTTGGATAATATAGAACAACACATATACTATATAAAAAGGGAGTATGTAATATTTTCATATCCTCCTTATGTCCATTAGGATAGTTTTTTTTTCCGATTCTGGCTCGTAGGCTAGGCTAGGTGGGGGACACCTAGATTTCTAAAAATTATTCACGTCACTTTTTATATCTTGAATTTGCATTATTTAAAATAAATATCATTTCGCGAAAAAAACATTATAATAATATTCTGTTCTAACTTAATATAGGTAAACTAAAATATAGGTATTATAGTGATCATTATAATCATTTCTATGAATGAGTATTTTGTATTGATGACGTATGGAGATAATTTTAAAAAAATAGATGTAAATTAGAATATTTAAAACTCGAATGGCATCAAATTTAACAATTTACATCGATGAGGAACATGACAAACACCCGCCAAACGACATAACTAACTAATCCCCCAGTCATAAGATATTCAAACCATTGCCCACCACCGCATGTTTATGTCTCGTCCGGCGTCTGGACACTTTCGTCCTACCCCCCATCTCATCACACACGACACATACACATCCTAGTGCAACCACCCTGACCACTGTCCTCGCATCCATATTTAAAGCAAGTCAATAAATGATCAGTCGGTAGGACACTGAACACTGCGCCTCAATGCAAAATTCAAGCCGGGGCTGGGCGACAATTAGAGACTCGTCCTGGTGTTAAGCACTGGTGAATAAATAGTGATGCAATGACTGCGTAGGTGGGCTCATGTTCGAAGCATCTCTCCCCATCTACTGACCGGCAGCGACGGGGCACAAAACACGCTCAGACAGCTTCAAGTAGAAGTTCATCACTTTGTTTATTGGCGGTCCTTGCGGCGCTGGTCAAACTTGCCCGTCGTAAGGTGTTTGTGCTAAAAGGACGACATTAGCGGCAATTTCGGGAAGGCGCCCGCTGCCGTTAGCTGCCGCTGGCGGTGGTGGCGGTTGGCGGGCGACGCCGTAACATCATTAGGCACCTTGGCGAGCTCGCAAGATATACTTACTACTTTGCCCGGGCGGGGACGGGTCCGAGTGGTGGCACTTCGGACAAGGGACATTAGCGGTCCCTAATTGCTTTGCGGCGGGGCGTCCGATGACACGGGTCCACCTTCGGGAAGTGGGTGGGAGTCGCAAACAACCATGTCGGGCGATCTTTAAGACGAAGGGACGAAATTTGCGTATGGCCCCCAAACAAGGGCGTAATTTGCCACCAAACTTTATAGTAGACCAACTTACAACCTACTTTCCCTTCCAAAGTTTTTCCCTTATTCTATATTTGAAACCCATGTAATGAAAAGATTATTTCTATACCCTACGTTAACGAGAAAATTATCAATAGTCTTTCTATAAGGATGTGAAAAATCTAATCAAATGTCAACAAGCCGCCTGATATAAACAACTCAACCAGTGTCTCAAAGAGATAGTTGCCCACTCCATCGAGACGTTTGGCAAAGCCCATCAGACGTATCAAACTCCACGCGGCGGGCTACGAACTAAGTGTTTGTGCACTCAATTTCGCAATCTAATTACCTCCCAGAGTCGATGTGCAGCACAAAGAGGGTCCCACAAGGTTGGAAGGTCCAGCGTCCGTCGCTTGACCACCGTCGCCCCTTGACGCGGGGCCCCTTTTTGATGCTTTGCTCGCCGGCCAGCCAGCAGGACGATTACTAATCATATTTGCGAGCTTCGTTTACCAAGAAGCTGACTTGCATGCAATTACAACATTACAATGGCGTTTCAAAGATAATTTTCGGTGTCGCAACCTTTACTACCGATACAAGTTACAAAGTTAGCATGTTTGGAGAAGCAACTCTCAACCACAAAATAACTAGTTTTTATATCTTATATCCTATGTTTGGAATAATAGGGTTAACTTGGAGTTAGAAGACATATTATATAACTGGAATACTGCTATATTTGCAAGATTTAAATTTGCCAGTGCAGCTTTTAAGAATGACATGTTAAAAAATATACTGCAAAACATAAATGAATGCAAGGGAATGGGAGACAGAACTTATAACTCTGAACAGATGAAATGAGGAGAGTAAGAATGGACCAGAAAATGAAGTAAAAGATACGAACGACCTCAAAATGTTGATTATTTTGTTGGATTAAGGAAGTTCATAGAGCAGTTATTTCTCTCCGGATGTGTGCAAAGTCCCAATGGAAGGAGTATTCCTAACACTTGGACTCGACCGGAGCTTTGACGCCCGCGTCACAGAGTGACCCATTCACCAATTTCAAGTGTTTCACTTTGATTTATGGATGATCAATGAAGGACCCCCGTTTTGTGACGATAGCCTCGTCAAGAATACATCGGTGGACAAAATATTCCTTTGTTATTCACAATATAGGCGAAGAAATTGTCACAGGAATAAATTGCTACCGACCCACAGAATAAACTGATAGTAAGTTCATTCGATGTTAATTAATTTTATTACTATTTATACCTCCTTCAGATCTTTTGGATTTTTCTACTTATAATAATCTTCCACTTCTTTAAAGTGACATTTAACACGTTGATGCCGGCGCATGATATGCGTGTCCGTTGCATCGGGCGGCGCTTTTTTATGCCAATCTCACCCTCGGTTTTTCAAGCGTGCGCCCCCTGGTTATTTACGATATGGTAACTGCATTTGTTTCACGTTATGCGCCGCCTCTGATCTCCATATACGAACCAAATATTTTAAAATGATTATTTATTATATTTCGCAAGTATTATTGACTTATAATATTTAGACAGACAAGGGATAATTTTTCTTCTGCTTATTTTCAATATGTATGATATAACATGATTCCACTTTATACATTTTATACCGAAACCAATGCGATTTGATTTAAATAATTGCTCTCTGTAATTGGTTCTTATATGATAATTCGTAAAATATCAAAAATTATTTTGACAGTTCAACAGCGCCTCTCATGTGGAAAGTGCCCCTCCCCTCCCCCAATAGTTAAGTATGTAGTTAAGTATGTAGTAAAAGAACATATTTCTATGAGTAAATTGAAACCAAAATGAAAACTCTAACTGAAATATTTCAGGGGGACGCATAAATGGGTTCAAATAATTAAGTATGAGGTATCTTTTTTTTGTTTGAGTTTACCGAGCATCGACTACCATGGTCACTAGCTCTATTCAATTCTTTTTCTATGTAATTAGTCATATTAGA
>WSZQ02000001.1:3198237-3221483 GCA_019419845.2 Weissflogia rhopalogaster | reverse complement strand
TATATTCTATCTGCGATGATGTGTAGCGTTCAGAATTGCATTCTTGGAATATGAAGAATATGAATTTTATGTTTTTTGTGAATTTACATAGTAAAACGTGCGAAAAATTGATAAAAAAAAAACTTTAATCCGTATGATTGCTGAGTGCTGAATGAGCTGGATTAATTGTTCATTCATACCGCTTCCTGCTTTTATGAATGCATAATCCCCCCATAAGGGGAAGAACGGATTAAGCTTTATTCGCTAGTGATGATAAAAATAATTTTTAAAGCGATTCTGTAGAAAGAAATCTGTAGAAAAGTTCAATGAGTCGTTCGATGGCACAAACAAAACAACTAAAGGTCAACACATGTTTCAGAGGAAACATAACTTGAAAAAATTTTACAATTCCTAAATTTATTCATGGTTAATCATCGAGGTGGTCCGAGATGAGATGAATTGCAGTCATTAAATTAAATTATACGTTTTACTATGCATTAACCAGAATTTAAAATAACATTATATTTAACTAATTAAATATTGAATGAAATAAAACCAAGAAATATAATTTTTGCCCTCATTCCGGATACCGTTTATTTTTCTTCAATGTGGTTTAATTTAATTTTGAATTATTTATGTATGTGTGCAGAACGTTGAATGGACAAGTACGTACATATTAGTGATAGCTATATAGAGGTCGTATATAATCGAAATAAACGTAATAAACTGAATTCATTTGCTGCAAAATAGTTTTCAAGGGGAAAAATTCAAAGGAAACTAATTTAGGAGAGTAATAATGCATAAGAAGAGTGAATTGAAAAACATGTTCTGAAAAATTGAAGATTCCGGCTGAACAATTAAAGCTAACAAACTTTTCTAAATGTGTAAAGATAGAGGAAGAGTCACTGCATTGAATAAAATAATTACAAAGTTTATAGCACTTCTAATAAGGCCATTACAGCTCTTCCAAATGTATGAATAATTAAAAATTAAAAAAAAACGTTTTGCAAAATTATATTTTTCGTCCGAACAACAAATTGACTTCAAAAGATAGAGGAAGAGTTGCTGTTTCAAATCAGGTAATTCCTAAATTTGTGACACTTTCAATAAAGGCGTTAGAGCTCTTCAAAGATGACAATAAAACTTAATAAAGTTCTATTAACCTGAAATGAATGGGGATGAATAAATTTATGCCAAACAATTCCAAGCCGCCGATAAGAATTACATCTTATTAAAAATCCTGGGTGCATTGAATCCATTCTATTATTAAATATATAATTACAAGCAATTTTATAGTAAGTTATTCATTCCTATGACAACGTGACTACCTGGAATTAACGAAGCGCTATGTCAAAATGTTAAACAAAGCAATAAGTAGGCAACTTCTTGAGCTTAGATTTCCCTCTTAATTATAATTGTATTGGAGGTTTTTCATTTGGAAAGTAAAATGTCAATAAACACCACATTAATAAAAAAAATTGATAAATTAAAATTTAATTATTACTAAAAGAAAACAAAACAAATCTCCATCAATTATATCCGTCCAATGACGGCCTACTGCTCTATTTTTTCTTTCAATCGACAATGCCAGAAGTCAACCGTTCATTGTAAAGTGTCGACGCAAACATTTTGAGCGTGTACACCTTGTCTTGTACCAGAACATGCAATACCAATTCAAGGCACGATATATCCGCAGGTTTGCGTTTAATTGCAAGCTACACTACAGCATGTGTAAATTCATCCATGGTTTTCGAAACGGAAGGAAAATGTGATTATTCACGTTCCTCTCTATTTGACCACGTAAAAATAGATCGCAATTGTATCTACAATTATTTATTATTATTTTAGATTAATTTGATTTGAGTTGCTCGGGGAAAAGTGGCAAACAACATCCGGAATCTGTGACAGTTTTGGCGAGTAATTTACAGATTGCATATCGAGATTAAGAAACGCTTTTACCAAAGCAGAACTAAGCCATCTTAAAAGCGAGTGACATTCAGTGTCAATTGTGTCGATAAACTCAATTATATGATATAGAAAATCGTTGCCAAAGCAATCTAGTGAATAATTTACGGTTATACATCATAACTGTTGATGCTACCCAAGATATGGTACAACAACAACAAGTGTACGGTAAAAGTGTAAAACAATCTCTTGAAAACGTTGTCTTTCGCCCGACTGAAACTTGAAAGTGTTGTCTTTCGTCTGCGTTTTGATCCAGTCACGTGCAAAATGCAATGTCAACATTGTACGTGCACGAAATTCATGCACCGCAGGTAGGTATTGAGTGAGTCTCGGTCTTGTTTCTTGTGCAAGAGCAAGGCGAAGAGCTGATGGAATTTAAACGCAGCTTTACTTTAGTCGTACGGATACTATCGGCGAAGAGTTGGTGGCAATTCAAGCGGCACGCCGGTGGCCGCCTTCCGTTCTCTGTGAAAGACACGCTTTTTGCACTTGATGAACTTGTTTCGAAATGGCCTTCGCATTCATTTCGACGAGGCTAATCGATCCGGAATCAATACTAATCCATATTTAATAGAAGATTCATTAATTTCGTGGTAATATTGATAAATTAAATGCGTCTATGTACATTAAACACACTTTAATGTATTTGTTTTAATTAGTCTTCGTTACATAAATTAAAATAGGAAATTATTATCAGGAAAGTACACTTTATTCTCATCAAGATGGTTGTTTGTTTCTACCAAACGCGTTTCGGTGATTCCTGATGATTTTGGTTCATCAAAAGCGTATATTGCCATTTATTTAACGAGTAGTCGTAGTGATTCATGAGTAGTTGAGATACCTGCTTAATAAAGGTCAAATTTACTTTACAAAATCACGTAAATCTGCGAACCTAGAGGGTTTTCTATTGGAGATAGGTTTTAACTTCTAAGATCCCATATTGACAGGTGTCACTGTAAGTCGTGGACCAAATACCAAAAAACGAGTTGTCAATTCCGTACTAAGTGGTAATATGAACATTTTCGCACCCATTTGCTTAGAAATACGCATTGACATTTCTTAATCAAAAACGAATTATTCGCAATGAAAGTAGGTGACGCGTTTATTTTTCATAACTTATTAGTAATAAATTTATTATGTTTAAAAATGCAATTATATAAATATAAATAATAACAATTTCTTTCCATATTTACAAATTATAAGACATCTCGTGTTGGGAATTCAAAGTTTCGGTTAACTTAACAAAGTCCGAGAAAAAAAATAATGAAACCAGTAATCTGTAGTTTTTTTTATTTAACATAAAATGCCAGAAAACCACAACCGCACACTAAAAGTCTTTTTATTTCTTAATATAAAAAATGAGTCATGCAAATATTTACTTAAAAATTGTTAGAAACAGTTTTAACTCGAATAAATTTCTAAAGAAAACATTTAATCTTAAAATATTTACGCTATTTTACATAAAATTATAAATAAAAATATTTATCTGATAATATATCATCATTGTAATAACAAACAGTTTAACTATTTAGTTTTTGAATGAAATATTATAATTCTGTTGAAATCACATCAAACATATGGATATAATCATTTGATTACACTCAAACAGAGGATATTATAACATAATCGGCTTAGAGAATTGAGGAGCTTGTTAAGAATTGAGGAGCTTGAATAATCTGGCTGTTCCAGATGTGTCATTAACAAGCAGCTGTGCTTCCCACCAAAGATTCGTAGATCTTTCATAATATCCACTGAACACTTCGTTATTGATAGGAATATAGCCAGGATCTAATTGTTTATCTTTTTCATTCATGGGACGAGACGATTTTTAAGGATTTGTTTAATAATTTAACTTGAAATCTTCAATATATTCATATATTTTCTATTACTTTCTAATTACACCCTTGGATGATGAAAACTACAATTGTAATTCTATTAATTTGGAAAAATCCATTGATTTGTAATTTCAAAAATTTGTTAAAATCTTCAAGTGGAACTTGTTAGGAATAATTGAGAAACATGATATAATAAGAAATATGATAAAATAACACGTGTAATGTGATAAAACAGAGAGAGAGAACACAGTAACAAATCAAAATCTACAAATAAAATGGGTATTAAAAAGTTGATATCTTCAGAACCTGGTCGGACAAAGCAAAACTGTTTTCAGCTTTGGAATAATCACGAAAAACATTTAAAAAAACCTGTATGTTTGATGTACTATTTCATTCTTAATATCATTAAAAGATGAACGAAATCTCGGTTTTTAAAATTTAAAAATTCTTTTTTTTTTCTTTAAAAATTACTTAATCAAAAGGAAATACATGCCAACAATCAATTTTTATGTTTACTCTTTTTTTAAGGAATAAAAATGAAAAAGAAAATTCACAAAAAATACATTTCTCAGAATTTCATTTTCACTTAGCCATAAACTTAAATAAAACACTCAAAAAGCTCTAAATCCATCCATTATGTACATTTATAAGCAAAGTACCTAAAGCTACGAATATAAAACATTAAACAGTAGCTTCTCAACGCGAAGTCGCATCTACATGTGAATCATGAATATTTCATTTATGATATCAAACACAATTTTAATTCAATTTAATCTTGATTTGTATACTTTGACGCTGAATATCTTAAATATAAATATCTTATTTTACATTCAGTAAATATGTTTTCGTAACTGCCTGTAAATATGTCTCTCACTCACTCACCGTCTCTTCACACTCACAATCGGAGGATGTTTATCTTCTCACCATTGTTTTTCTTTTTACTGATTTATGCAAAACAAATATTTGCCCTGACATCATACTTAACATGCTTATTGTATAACATGAATATAAAACATGTTAGGAAAGGTCAGGAATCTCTACAAAAACGAATGATAATATTTCTAGGTTTGAAAGGAAAACAAATCATACTTAACTGTATTGCACTGCAGTGATTGTGAACTTGAACTGGTGCTGGACATGCTGACCAACAAAGTGAACCAGTTCCGAAGACCGTCCACATGGCATCTGAGAAGAAAACTGTCGGACACACCGACAGACCAAGTGAACTACATTCCCACGCTTAGAAGGCCGAAAAATATGCCGGCTACACTGTTTTTTATTACGCCGGATTGACCGAATTGTCGAATTATTAATTAGAAAGCAATTAACTCCGAGCTTGAATTGTATCTTCGCTTACTATGCTGTTGTGTCAACACAGATCATTAGCATAAATCTCCACAGATAAATCGCGATTCCCGGCGGCGGTAGTAAATCGAATGGCTTCGGAATCGGTTGATTAAATTTCTCGTCGATTTAATTACATTACGGAATTTTATGCAGGGCTTGATTAAATATTGGCTTTTAGTCTACTAGAAAATAGAAACTCGACAAATTAAATCTCTGACTAAATTTAAATCTATGTAAATCATTTAAAAAATGCAATAAACTGTGAATAATAGCAATCAATTTCGAATAAAGATCAATTTTTCTGAATTTGATTTCGAGGAGAAAAATTGCTCACATTTCGGACAGGAAATACCTAACTGTTATTCATTAATCAAGCTTCAAATTGCTAGATAAATATTGTACTGACGTTTTAAATTATTCCGTTAATTTAACCTAGTTTTGTACATTTTGTAGTGCGCCTATATTATGAGATTAAAGACATTTTCTTGATTTTACCTGATGCGATCTGATGGCAAAGAGATTGCTTCATAATTCAAAGTCAAGACGAATAATTGAGGAGCACGTGATTGTGAATAGCGGAACTGATTCGGAAGTCACCAAAGCAGTGCAACATCAAAAGGAATCAACCACAACTACGTGAAAGGAGATTTTATGATTTTATTGGTGCAAATAGAGGAAAACATTACAAGTTCATATAAAATCAGCAGAGTACTAAGTAATACTCTTTATACTTAATAATATATGATACAAATAACATTAGAAAGTACATTTAAATTCTTCTAGATCAATATTTGCTAATTTAAGTCATTTGGTGGATTAGAAGAACCTTTCTAAAACTTCTAAGGAGAATTTCACCCATGCGACGTTGCCGGTTCAAATCCGGTCGGAGCCACTATTATTTTTCTCTTCAGGCAATTCATGTTTAAATATCTTTAACTATCTGTCAATAACTATTTATTCATATTATAATGTAAATTGAGCTTATCTACAGTCATTGAAGATACTAGTCGGAAGATATTATTGACAGTTAAGATTATGAAACTCATTTCAATTAAATAAATGCAAATAGTATTTAGCAAATATTAAATTAATATATTCAAGTTTTAAATGAATAATATAAACCAAGAAATTACCTTGTTAATTAGTAGATAATCGGAGCATGATTATTGCGGTGATTTTTATTTAGAAATTAATTGGCGCGTTAATTTTTTTTAATTGACATGCGAAGTGCACAAACTACCGCTAAGTAAGGCATACCCGCGCATATCGTAGCGTGAAATGCAACCGAGGAAGACATATGCAAATACCATCTAAGGTCGTTCCATATACATATCTTTATCAGAGAAAATTGCAGAATAAGCGGATACATTTATAAGTGAAAACAAGAAAAACCGATTTCATACACTGTAAGCGGAGACAAGTTGACAAGTATTAGCATTTATCTCATCACTTGCATGAATTAAACAAATTACAGCCGTTAAAGAAACGCAGGTTGTGTGAATGTATTTTTAACAAGACAACGCATTTTCGTTGAAATCTTGCAGCGCATGTTTTACGGACCTAGGGCTATCTAGACGAGTCGGTTTAGTAAACAACGATCAGTGAATGGATGCGATAAAATGTATCTCTGGAGGATAGAATCTCGGGCGAAGATCCATTCGCTTGGAGCGTTCTGTCAAGCCCAAAAATCATTATCACTTACGCGGCAACCAGTTTTATTGCGATTTCGGATTCCTCGGCAGCGTTTTAATGACGGTCGAATGGTCGGCGAGGCTGATCTATTTCATCATCGTTTAAATTCGTCTCTAATACACAAACTGCTATCTTTCTAGAGCACCGGAAGAGCGGCGCTTTTTTCTTTGACCAGCATGGAAAGATTTGAGATTCTCGATGGCGATGGCAATGGCGATGCTGGTGATGGTTGGAGGCTCTGGTGGATATGCGTCGACCCGAAACGTGGCCCAATTTACAGGACGCACACGTGTGCTTAGACGAGTTTGACAAATGAAATGAGAGTTAATTTATTTTAGTCTGAAACAATTAATTAAAATAAATTATAACAGGCAAATATAGATTTGGAAAGTGTACCATTTTTCTAAATATAATGAGGTTTAAATCCTATTCAGAGATAATTTAAAGGTGAATCTAATGGTACAAACTCTTGAAACATCACAGATTGTTAAGAATACATGTAACTGAAAGCAAGTAATTTGATTTGATCTTTAATTAACAATCAACCTCTGAAACAATCAGACGTTGAATACACAGGGTAAAAAAGTTATTATCATTTTTGTACATCACCTTGTATTTTATATGACATTATTTAATTTTCGAATACATATATTCATTCAACATATTTGTTTTATGTGAGCTAACTTTAATTGCTTTAGAATTTGTCTTTCATTGAATTCGTCTTTAAATTTGCTTCATACGATGTTAATTCGAAATGGTAAACATTAATTAATATTGCATAAAACACATATAGGTCGAAGCAGGCAGACAGATACATAGTTGAGAAGGACAATAATCCCCATTTAAAAATTTAAAAATAAATTATAAATACTTTTCAATAAGTTAGCATGAATAACAATATATATTTAGATTTACCTTGTATTTTGCAATTTGCAATCTAGTTTTTAAAAAAATCAGATGGAGAATACATGAGCAAAAAAGTTGTTAATAATAATTAATAATTAATAATTCAATTTTCATTTAAAATCGACGGATATTTTCTCTAGAACTTCATGAGCTAACTTTAATTGCTTTATATCTACGAATTCGTCTTTAAATTTACAAAAGAAAATTGATTATTCCAAATGTTGACTAGAAATGGTTCAGGAATTATTTATATGTTTCTATGTTTCCTATGTAAATCAGAGCAAACTATCACAAAACTTTATCATTTTGCTATAGTGCTCGAAAACTAGTTTAGCAATCGACTAAAATGTTTATCACAGGGACTCTAACTAACTTTCAGATATTTTTCTACTTTACAATTTATTCTTATTTCTTAGTTAAACATTTCTTAGTTGTACATGTTGCATTGAAGTTTAGAAAATTGCTTTAAATGAAATTATATTGTCCTACTTCCCCAAACTTTAAACAAGAAAGTTTTATGAAATTTCTAAACTTTAATATGACACTCATTTTTTTTAACTAGTTCACTTTTTATGTACAGATTGCGGGCTTGTGATACAAACTTTTACTACTTGGACACGTGCTTTCTGTTTGCTAATTACCGAAATCATGTACTCAACTTTCTATTTGTTTAGTTGAGATGCAAAACTCTTAATTAATAGGTTTTAATTTGTTTAGGATTGGTTAGACGTTAATAATATATAATTACTTAACTTGTTTGATATGGTTGTTGCATCAAACGACCTTGCACCTGTTTGAGTAGACTGCATGCCTGCACTTGAAGTTCTCAATGGTCGGCGGCATTGAGAAATTTCTCCACACGCTGTCTGTCGGTACGTTTACAATCAAAACACTTGCAACCATTAATAGACGATAAATGGTCTTAGGTCTATGCAGAGTCTATGCAATTGTTGAGGATTGGAGCAAACGCTGTGGACACAGGAGCTGAAGAGTCGGCAGCATCTAGATTAGAACTGAATATAGATTTTATTAAAATTTCACCCCACTGCAAATAATCGGGCGGGTCCAACAGACGCGCGTGCTAAGTGAACGGCGCATCGTTCCTACTGGCCGCCGTCGCCGTGCGCTTGTTCCTCTTTTCCGCACACCGCAGCTGGTATGCGCCTGTCCAGCCGCTCGAATCTGAACGGATATGTCTGATAATAATTAGCCTCGGTTCGCTATGAAAGGCGTTGCCGGTCGTCTCAATTTGCAGTCTAATAGATTATTAAAGTCCTCTTTCTGCTGACCGTAACTTGTTCCAGTTTTGCCCGAGATCGACGGAAAAAAGCGCGATGAGATGGATGTTTCGAAACACAGACACATACCAGCAAGGAGGTATACTATCACCTCGCGGTAGCCGGCGCCTAGACTTCCGATAGCGGCATTACGTTTGTGTGCGTGCCCATGGCGAGCAAAAATAATTCTTTTGTCGTTGGCGCGTAAGCAATGAGGTCGTCCCCCGGCCACACCATCTCTTATTCCGGGGCAGACCTCTCCGACGCTGGGGCCCCAGCCAGTGCCGTCGCATTTGTAATATTGGCTTGTTTTTTTTTCGTCAAGCGAGATGTGCTCCATTAATCTGCTTTAATAGATTCAGCGATAGTTATTTTCGCCGCTAGTCCGAAATATAAAAGGGGGTAGCTGCGCTGGACAGAAGCACATTCAACCGCCAGCAACAGTGTGATCCACATCTAGTGTTCAGACCTTCTGGTACTTGAAGACACATACGTCCCGCCGATAAAGATGTGCAAAGTCCTAGTGCTCGCCGCGTTCGTCGCGATTGCCGCCACCGCGACGCATGCCTCCACCGAAGGCAGCGCCGACTTCTCGCACGGCTTCCAGATTCTCGGCAAAGTGGTGCGCCAATACCTCAACTCGCAGCCGGAGGACTACAAGCTCGGCGAAGGCGTCCATCTGATCAGCACCAAGAGTGAGAATGATGCTCGTGCCAACACCGACGATGGCAGCGTGCTCGGCGCCGTTGAGAACTACCTTCAGACCCACGAAGTGCGCATCAAGTTGCCTGAACTCATGCCCGGTGAGGGTTTCGCCAGGAACTTCAAGGATGCCATGCAAGGATTAGATGCTAACTCTCCTGGTGAGACATTTACCATCAACCTCTTATCTAACTCTTCGCTAATATCCAATCGAATCCCTTAATACCCTGAGTATCCCTTAGCACCCTCGGAAACCCTTAGTATCATATTGTATCTCTTAACATCTCTTAGTAAACCTTTGTATCCCTTAATATCCCTTATAATGACAGGTCTTGTCCAATAGGAATTTTTGAATTTTTTAGTTCAATAACCTGGTCTCGATTAAGACAGTTAATCTATATAACGGATTATTAATTATTGAACCTGTTCCGAACATTGAATGCTCATAATTAGAAAGGAAACGGCTCAGACAGATGAGCGCCAAAGCGTAACCAACAGATCAACACTTCCTACCATACCCCACTCTATCTATTACCCCACTCATTCAACTCGTTCGGCTCAAATTCCAAGCCACCTGAGAGTAACTCTATGCAACCAGTTTAACGCACCGGTCTAGAGTCGGTTAAACAGAAAAAGCTCATTGACCTCAATTTTGAGCCTCACCTACTGTTTACAACTTTCAACGCTGCTTCCCAGATGGCACCACTAATCCGTACCTTCTTACAGGAACTCCCCGAGGCAAGGACAAGGGAGGCATGGGCGGCATCATGATCCTTGGTCTGATGATGGGAAAGATGATGGCTGCCCTGGGTCTTGGTGGTGTCGGTCTCTTGGCCATGAAAGCTCTGATGGTTTCCGCGCTTGCCCTCATGCTCTCCATGATCATCGGTCTGAAGAAGCTCGTTTCCCATGACCATGACGATGGCGGTCACACCGTCATCCACGCCTCCCACGGTCATGACCACCACAGGAGGAAGCGTGAGGCCCTCGACATGGCCTACCAAGCCTGGAGGGAATACCAATCCAGCTAGATCTATGATCTCAGCTCTAGGATGCTACCAATTCATTCAACCAATTTCAGAGAGAGGAATTTTAACCAATATTTATTTATTTAATATTTATTACCAACGTAAATTATTCAATCGAGCTCTCTATAGTTTAGCATTTCTCTTCTGAAGCTTTTTCGCGTCTCTTCGCGGCGATCTCTTCTTTCATTTCCTTTCGCTCTACTTGTTTTTCGTTCAATTTATAATTGTTCAAATATTTTCTTGGAAAAAATTATACATTTGTACTAACTATATAAAACGATGTGTTTGTTTCGATATTTATTGACCAATAAAACTTGATGTAAATACCAAAATCCATTCGTGACACTTGCGAGTGTCATTTGTATCTATTTTACTGACGATCCCTGCTTTGCTTTTTTATCTGTTTATCGAACAGGTCACTTAATAAGGTGCGGAGAACGGATGCACACATTCGAGGAGAATAAAATATGAACAGCCCGAAAACCACAAAAACGAGCAAATCAAAAAAGAACGCCTTCCATCATCATTCCGATTAATAAGGAATGAGAAAGCTGCGTGCCGCGTGTGTGGCGCGAAAGAAGAGAGTTCAAGTCCATTACCTAGAAATACACTGACCCAGATTGCGAGAGACTGGTTCTTGTGGTATGAGGAAGTCGAGATGACCATGGCCTCGAGAGCGGTGAGGATGAGTGGACGTCGTCGGTCGGGCGTAGAGTGGAACGACCAGTGAGAAAGCCGCTGGGCTTGGTACGAGCTTGGAAGACGCACCAACAACACACCGCGGCGAGGAAGCAAGAAGCACCGCGGGCGATGAATGCATGGAAGTTATTTGCATGCGCGTACGGCGACACAAACCGGATGACCAGGTGGGAGAAAGCAAGAAAGTGTTAAATCAAACCAGGCCACGCTGAAGAAATCCGGTCGTCGGTGAGAATTCCTCTCGCCCAACCATGGCCATGTTTTTGGAATACCTGAACACGCCTTTACCAAGAAAATTTCGGATCTTGGATTATATTAATAGTGATTAAAAAGGTTCTGCAGTTATTTAATTCAGTGACCAGTACTTGTGCTTCGGTATTCGATAGTCAGAGCAACCTCTGATGGGAGAGGAGATGATCCAAGAGGTGGACCTTTTGGACCACCCCGTGACAAAGAGAAATCTTAAAACATTCAAAGTGACTTGTCTCTTCGATTTGGGTAAAAGGGTAGGGAGAGATTGAATGGCAATAGCATTTATTGGTGAAAACCCACAGTGGCCTCGACGACGGTCAAAACTACTCTGCAGCGCGGCATCTGTACGAGCTGGCTATATAAGGATATGGCGGAAGACCTAGATACTTCACACTATCGGGGTCTCAACTTCTTCTACTACTACCTCTTACTACTCTCTTGCTCTCTTGCTACTCTCTTGAATAACCTTGACTTTCGAGTTTCTCTTTTAGTTCGGCCATGCGATTACAGATGGCAACCGTGACACTAAACCATGATTCCAAATAAGCTAAATAAAACCCTACTTGACTACTAAGAACTCCGAAAAAATGGTGGAACACAAAAACCTTTCAATTATCTTAAACATACAACTATTATTTTCCATAAGATATTCTTTTTTACGTTTGTACTTCCTTAAATATTGTTATTTATTCAATCATTATTCAATTTTCAACAATATCCCAATCATTTTAACCAATATTTCAATCCAATGCGAATCTACTTAAATTAATTGAATCGAAAGAGGTCAATTAGTGGACAATACAGTCATGACAAAGTTATTTTCTTGTAGTTGGCAAAGAGATGAACGGTTTTTCTATGTAAATTTAACAATATTTTATTATTGCATCATCAAATTAACGGTTGGTTTGGTTTCCAAGTGTGCTCTTTACGTCTAATCCACGCCTTTCTACCAAAATGCCTCCTTTTACAATTTTAACAAGTCTAAACGCAATAATGTACGTCGAAAAACACTTATTTTCCGTTAGATTTTACAATTTACGACTAAAAATCTAAAGTAATGAACGTAAAGTAATGAAAGAACGTGATAATTGTTTGAACTGAAAAAATGGCATGTTAAACATTACTGACCTATGTACAACAGTTAACTGAGCTTTACTTTAGCATACTTTTAATAAACATTACATGTATGAAAACGAAATTTATTTGTTCAACAGGAAGTACGAATTGTAAGTACACCTGTTAAAATGGTGTGAGTGGAATATATATTTTGGAAGACTGTTAAAATCGTTCTGGTTACTTAAGAAGTGATGATAAGTCAACAAAACTAATGTAGTCTTAAAGAAATATTGACTTTTTCAAAAATGAAAAGGCTAAAATTCATTTTGTGAAACTATTTTCAGGAAATAAAAAAAATCTACCTTATGTTTTCATTTCTAAAGTCAACTAAAAGTAAGATTAGCCTTTCAGAAGATCATTTACAGAAAATTGTCAGTTAATATCAATTTTTGGTCATATTTATGCGACTTTCATATATTCATATATATTGAAACTATCTAACATTCCATCAAACACACGTAGATGTCAGTATGCCACGGCCAAGTTCATGTCACGCTTGTTGAGTAAGTATTCAGTAAGTACCTACTTACTACCTGTCTTAAATTTTAAATCATAGACGTTTATATAAAAGTTTACGAGCTGCTGCGTTTTTTTAACGATGCTGGTGTCGTAATTCGCGTTGAATCTCCTATAATTTGAAAACGAAATCAACCAGAAGCCGCCGTGTCTGTGTGCGTGGTAATAGACTTCTTATATAATTGGAACTTTTATTTTCTAGCCGTAGATATGATTCTATGATGCCGTGGCTGCGAGATGAGAGGCGGCTCGGCGATTAGAGGCTGACCGACGCTGTTGCGTCCGAAGATCAAGATCAACGTTTCCGCGTTCGTTTGCTCTCAATTCCGATCTCGACGCGCATACGAATTCTTTTTCGTCCGTTTTCTGATTTACGCTCACTTTTACCAACGCAATGCTATCCGCGCAGCTATCGATCAGACGTTTGATACTTTCGCTCTTTGGACGGAGAGATTTGATAATATCTCTTTTATTACATCGCAATATGCATCAACGTTTCATCAGAATTCGTTGGAAAAATATCATTAAGCATTTTCATGCATTCTAATCTCAAAATTGAGAATGCCCTTGGATGAATAGTAATATGCTCGAAAAGGAAAAAGTCAACAGAACTAACAATAAGATACTCGGAAAGTTTGCGATCAAACAGTGTAAAAAACTTTGTGCTGCAGTTTTTCATATGCTTATAAATTATGTTTCATTAATAGAAAATTAAGAAAGTACCAGGAATATACAAAACAAAGGAAAAACAAGGCAACTTCAAAAAATGGCTTTATAAAATTTCATACAGATTTAATTACAGAAAAGGGATATTTCTGCAAATAGCATATAAACACCCAGTATACTAATAGAAAGAGAATTTAATTCTCTACAAAATAACGTATATATTTTTGGATTTAAATTGGATTTGTCAGTGAGATATTTGCTATCAAACTAGGAGTTTAAATATACGATGTCTAAATGTTTATCTCAACTTTGATTGGCAGGAAACCGTATTTATAAGGATAGTAAATAAACAGCGTGATACCATTCTGATAGAGAATTTAATACTCTATAACACGCCGTTAAAATATTTTCAATTTGACAATTTTATTTGGAGATATAAGAAAAAAACTAGACAATTTCAAACATGGCCTTATAAAATTTCATAAAGTTTTAATACACAAAAAGTACATTTCTACAAATATCACACAAACATCCAGTATAGTATTAGAATTCAATTTTCTACAAAGTAACTGATACATTTTTGAAATTGGATAATTTGTCAGTGACATATTTGCTATCAAAGTAGGAGTTTATATACACCGTATATGATTATTTCAAGTTAGATTGGCCGAAAACTGTACTTATAAGAACACTAAATAAACTGCGTGAAACTATTCTGAAAGAGAATTTAAGTCTCTATAACACAACCTTACAATTTTTCAAATTTGACAATTTTTTTATCGAGATATAAGGAAAAACTAGGCAACTTCTTAAACGTTATTTGCTCTCATAATTACTAATTGTAAATATATTATGAAATTTTCAAGTATTTTTTTCCAAGTATAACAATTTTCCAGAAAATCTAATTGTTGAATTCGTAGGCTCCCTTGTAAGTTTTTGTAGCGTTCCTCAAAAAAGAAAATTGAAAAGAATCAAAAGCAATTGACCATTTGATAAATGTCAACCATCGTCTAATCGAGTTTGGCAGTAAATCGACTATACACGACTAGTTCAGCCACCAGTACTGACCAAAAAAAAAACTTCGTTAGTTTTCACTATTTGCCTATATTTTTACAAACTCTAGGTCAATTTCACATCCTTGACAGCATGTGGCGCTTTACTTTCTTCACTCTGTCTCACAGGCAGAAAATACAATTTTCTCTACAAAAAAGTATAACCAGAAATTAACTTAATGATAATAATAACAGTATTGTGGAATTTTTACTGGTAACTAGGTGTTAACACTTGTCCGTATGCGAAAAAAGAAGCTCGACTAATCCGCAAACTGCGCTGGGACTATTCAAAGAAAATAATAAGAGAATTGCGCGTACGCAATAGAAAAATGTACTAGTGTGCTAGAAGTAATTCTATTATCTATCAAATTAGCTAATTACAAAAATGCTGGATTTACTGAAGTGCTCCATGTGAAAAGTGTGTTTAGTTTGGTCTAATTGCAAGTGTTGTTGTCTTTAGTTTATGTACGGTTTATTTAGCGATTTCTTCAACTCGCTCAAAATTTCAGCGTTTTCGTGTTCTGTGCGAATGGGAGCATCGCAGACCGGCGATTACTCATTGCGCACCGTGAATGGCCCTCTCATTACGCCGTCGGCTGATTTGCAGCTGGCAGACAACTTAAGTACGCTGCGTTTGCGCACCGAGATAATCCGTCTTTTATGCGGTGAATGAGAGCGAAAAATTTCATTATCACCTAAATGGGGAAAGATTAGACCCAAGCCAAACATTGTTAGAAGATTGAGTTTTTCTTGAAAGTTGCATGACTTTTAACGTCATCCGATCTGGATTACTTAATTTTGATAGCAGTGATTCTTAGTAATATTAATGAAATTATTGATTTGTCTTCTATTTTCCTGAGCTCCTCTTAAGCATTTATTATCCTCTTCTACCTTGCTTTGTCTATTGAGACTGAGTAATCGTACATTTTTGAGGCATACCCATATCCATCTGTCGGTGATTTCTTGAACGTATTAATTTTTTAGTTTATTTAAGCTTTCTACAGACTAAGATCAGCTTAAATAATCTAAAAAATATTATGATTGTAAAAAAGTTGGATGCATTTTTAGTAGGCCAAAAATACATTTCAACGCTTAGCTTATAAACACCCAGTATATCATAATAAAGACAATTAAATTTTCTATAAAACAATGTTTATATATTTGAAATCGGTTACTTCTTCAGTGAGATAATTGAGGCCAAAACTGGACTTTATATAAATGGTATCCAAATGTTTATTGCAACATTGATTGCTCGAAAAACAATTGATATAATAATAGTGTACCAACAACCTGAAAATATTCTGATAGATAATCTGTTTCCCTAAATTATGACATTGTAATCTTTGCAATTTGTTAATTCTTTAAAGGTATATTTGACTTCAAAATTGTCATTACAAAAATGAATCAATAAAATGTCCTGCTTCGTTATCTGCACAAATCACATTTCCAAAGCCCAATGCTAACAATATCGGAATGATAACAGAACCAAGTTATCTACATCTAGGTAAAATTGTGTTAAAAATGTAGGAGATGTATTAAAATGTATGTTAAAGATGAGTCAGGACGAATTTTTCGGGTGGGCATCGATGAATCGGCGCGCAATTGAGGTCTGCGCAGAAAGATGACCCGCTTTTTCTTGACATTGTGCAAATTCTTCAGTCGGGGCCCAAACAAGCAGCACGGATGCTTCCGCACTGCGTTTTAATACTCAGGTTAAACGTAAATGGCGTGCGATGTACAGCGGCGTTTCCGTTTGATTCAGCGGCGCGGCTTGTCAGTTGAGCACGCAAAAGATGTCGAAAGACACGAAAACGCATTCCAACAGCCAGCATCCAAAGCCGCTGCACCAGCAAAATACTTTTGGCATTACTCGGGAGAAAAGCACGACTTTCATTACTCGATTGATTCGCAAAGTTTACGATATCAAATACGAAACAACCTCTCTTAACTATTTAACCTCATTTATGTAACCTAATTAAGGAATAATAAAGGTATATCTGCTGAAAATAACACGAAAACCTCAATTTGATGCCGATGTTCAATGATTACAATGATGAATATATAATACGATGTAGAATGATGTTAGAATGCCAACATTAACATATGTTAATTTCTTCATTGATAATTACTGTAATCATTATTAAAGTTAAATGTCCGTTGCTTATGTGTTAATAGTTTTTGTGGGACTTTGGGCATAAAAGAAATTGTAACGGTTGTATATAAATTTGTATAAATATTTATTAATAAAATCGTTAACATAGTTAAGATATATACCATAAGTGTAGATAAATATACATTTTTCGTAAGATCAGTTAGATTCTAAGACACATTCAGATAGAGTATTAAATTCTCTACCAAATCTGGTTTACATATATGAAATTGGATAATTTGTCAGTGAGATATTTGATATCAAAGTAGGAGTTTAAATATAGGGTGTCTAAGTGTTTATTGCAACTTGCTTGCCCGGAAAAGATATTTATAAACTTTGTATATAAACAATCTAAATGCATTCTGAAAGAGAATTTAATTTTGTATGATATGTCGTCGAAATATTTATTACTTTATAGTTTATTACCTAGATATTAGACTTTGAAAATGAAACTTCAAAAATGGCTTCTTTAATAGCATAAAAATGATATTTCTACAAATAGCTCGTAAACATCCAGTATACTATTAGAAAGAGAATTAAATTCTCTACAAATAGCTTGTACATTTTAGAAATTGAAAAATTTGTCAGCGAGATATTTGGTATCAAAGTAGGAGTTTAAATATACGGCATCCAAATGTTAATTTCTAGTTTGATTGGCCGGAAACCATATTTATAAGAATAGTAAATAAACAACCTGAAACTATTATGAAAGAGAAATTAATTCTCTATAAGATGACGTTAAAATATTTTAAATACGATAATTTTAAAATCGGGATATTTGTCTTCAAAGTTATGACTTCAAAAATTACGCTAAACTATCCTGCATCTATAATAGAGTAAAAATGCGATTTCCCAAAGCCGCAAACAACACCCTGTATAGTATCAATAAGAAAATTACATTTTCTTTAGTATGATACTAAAAACCTTAGTATAAACGAGTAAATATGTCAAGAAATAATCGATAAAATCTAGATTAACATCTTCAAATAGTTAAATACCTCTTCCGTATGTATTGAGTTTTGGAATTCGATTGTTGTCGGCATAAATAACAGGCCTAACGGTTCGATTTGTAGTATTTATAAATATTTATTAACGAAATGGTTTACATGTCACGATGACACGGCGTACGAAGAAGTCTCAACTTCCTAAACAACGAAAGAGATGATTCACCAAATCCCCAAGGCATGTCATCAGAAAGATACAACTAACAACTAAGCAGCATCAAATAACAACTAGAGATGTAGATAAACGTCTTATTCTCATTATTTGGCTGAAGAGGAGAGAAAATAGCGGGAACCTGCAACAAAAGTGGATACAGGCTCAAGTTTGGATTGTTGACCCAGATGAATATTTTCGAAATTCCATTTTTTGCTCTATGTTTTCGATTCGATTCGAGGCGAATCGTGGGACGTAAAACAAAAGTCTCCATCAAACTATGTGATGTTGAACTTCGCGAACTTCATGCCGCACAATAAGCATGTCACAACGCTGATGTGCTGATGATCAAGCCAAGAAACAATTAACAAAGGAAAAGTTTAGAACGATGCTTTCACATCGAATATTTTGGGTAGTTCGGTATGCGATGATGAACCTGAACCGTGTGGAACGCTGAGACCTTGGGAGGTAAGAGTTTATTCATTTATTCTTGGGATCCTCGCATCCGAAATGCTAATGTAACGCGTTCAACGCTTATCATAATCAACGTGCTGCGTACGGAATTGAATTAAGTGGTGTTTGCGTACATGTTACTTTTAATTAGCACACATTTCGAGTATGGTACAATTAGACATTGGCTGCTCCAGATGTAATTACTTAGAGTAATGATTGTGTGTCGAATGCGTCAAGTCACTTTTATTCAATTGAATGGGTGCGTACGCCATTTGCCATTGCTTTTAACGCGAGTTCTTTTTTCCAGTGTTTTTCTACCGTTTTCATCCAGATGCCATGAGGCGACTTGCAGTGTTGATATTCTGTTATAGATGTCGAGGTGGCAAGTGGCAACTTTGAGGCGAAACGAATCAACTTGAAGACGCTTGTGAAAAGCTGCACAAAACTGATAGTCGTTGGTTGTATCGATGTGTGTGACATGGCTGGATCCGGTATTGGTAGCCTACCTAGACTCGACATACCTGAATTACTCTCACTTGAAGTATTACAAGAAAGCGTGTACGTGCTCGGCTCTAGGTTGATTAGTAGCGTTGTCTCGATAGAAGGAGAGATGCGTTTCACCGTGTTGTAGTATTCATAGAATGAGTATGTTATCCGGATGTAGATAACGCAATACAGAAGTCAATGATGCTATTTACGGTTATCATGTAAATGAGTGTCATTTATTATTACTAAAGCATAACTATATTATTTAAATGATTGCGTAAAATATTAGATAGTATTGAATGAATTGAATGGAAGTCTTCAATCATCGTTTTCTACTTTTTTTTTTTGAGGAGTTGGGATAGTCTAAGGTGCTTTTCACACTTACTGCATTTATGCTACGATTCGCATATATATACAGTAATTGACCAAATTTTACTTATTTTTCTAACCTGTTGGAACATATGGAGTAGCGGTTCTCAAAGTTGAGTCCACGTACTCTTAGGAGACCTCAATGGACATAAATATAACCAAAGTCTAGAGGAGTCCCTTTGGAATATATCGGCCCTCGTCTATTCATCATTACCCCAAAAACAACAACGTGGTACTACAACCGCGTACTACAGAATGTTATTCAAGAAGACCGTCCCGCCAGCATCGACACTGACCGTCTGAGGAAACGACAGCAATAGAAATATTTTAAAGGTTTTTTTGTAAATTTGAGAACTGTTATTGCAGCAGATTTTTGAAACAATTGCATATTTCTCTAATCAACAATGACATTGCGGTTATTGCGACGTTTAAACTCAATATACAAAGTTAATTTTATTCCAAGGTCTCACGGTTCTGAATGTAATCATTGAAATGTGAATATGATTCCTTTTGTAGGTTAATGCACAGTATTGTTGAAGTCTTTTCGTGAGAAATATCCCATGAGCACATTCGAGCACGATGGAAAAATATTAATTTGATAACTCGATAATCGTTTACGCGACAGTATCAGTAAATCTCTATTATCCAAGGATGTTGACTCCTTCAACAATTAACTTTCATCTCCAATTGCACTCGTATTAGACATTAAAGATGGAAGGTAGAAACGCTTACATTTTCGACAATTGTCAGATTTCCCTTTTTAACATATCCATCAATAGATCCAAAGCTATCCAAACTTAATAAAGAGAAAATCATTTCTCTTTCTCGCCATTATTGCCATTCTCTCTTATCACCGATTATTTCTATCTCAATTGTATGAAATTACCTAACATAATCACAGAATAATCATTAGAAACCGACGTGGCGTGTATAATTAAGAGAGCGAAATTAATTTCCGAGCGACGACTGTCGTCGACCACCTCGTCCCACGTGTCGAACGTGTTCTTGTCACGTTCTCGTCGCCGTCGTAACCGGACGTGGTGCGGCGTGATTCCCTCAGCGTACAAAATTTCATCATGAAACTTTCGTTATTATAACTATCGCACTTTTTCTACGCCTGCGCCGCCAGCGCGAACTCGCGTTCGAGCCGTAACCATTGATAGAAACAGATTTATGAATGAATTGCAGCTCGACGTGTTTCACGCAGCTCGCATGGCATCCAATTAACCAAGAACGTCGAGCCTTCACGTGAATTCACCGCCGAAAAACGCTGCCGTTTCCCGACGAGTGAAAGCTGCATCTCCGAAATCGATTTAAGGTCAACGCGGATCTTAAATACTCGCACAACCGCATGTTTTCTCAACACTGCAACCAACCACTTCTTCGGCGCACTGTTATTATTCATCTGGGTATCAAAGATATGCCGCGCTGCCCAGTCGACCAGCCACCAAACAAGAAATTATTTATAATCGTGGGAGAGGAGTGTACGCACACGTCGAAGAGAAAAGAGGAACAATTTAATGCAAATTTATTCAACCTCAAAAATACAACGGCAATCACCCATCCTCCTTGCTATATGTTGTTTTTTCTTCATCGATACATAATGTGGACATATTTTGATTTTCATGATCGTTATCCAAAGAGTCTTCAATTTGGGGATGCAAAATGTTCATAACTTTTTTATATGATGTGGTCACCATCTGATTTCTTCACATGTTGATAGGTAATGTCAAGACGAATCTAAATGTGTATTATTATTAAAGTTAACTTGTGAAAAACTATTATTATTTATTTTTTAGTTCTTTTAATTCTTGCCGTTATGTTTCATGTCGTTTATCTCTTAATATTTCTTTCATTTTATCAAATATTAATCAATTTTACAAATATTCTTCTATCTTTCTAAATTAGATTTAGTCTGGATATGTAGCAAATTGAAAGATGCATTAATGATACAAAATTAAAGATAGTCCCTGAAGTACAACTGGAAATATTCAATTAAAAATTGAAAGTTTAATTATCCCATAAAAAGTATTTTGCACCAAACAAAAATGTTAATAACTTTTGTAGCTGATGTATTCATCATCTGCTTTCTTCACAAGATGATTGTTTATTTCAAGATGAATCTAAATGTGTATTGTTATTCAAGCAAAGTCATGGAAAACTATTTTATATATAATTTTTAAATATCAAAATAGCAATGTATACAGGAAAACTGTATTTCTAGCTTCAAAGCGCTCAGCGACTCTTTTTAAAATTGAAGCGACATTTTTATATCTAAATTCCAAACGTCCAATCGATCAATTTTATTTCGACTACACGCCTTGACGATTCGATTAAAATTTCGAAAAATATTTCGTTGATATCCGACACCAATTCGTCGCCAGAATCGACACTGACCGTCTGGGGAAACGACAGCAATAAACTTTATTGCCGCCGAAGAAAACGCCGGCGCAAATAAATTATTATTGTTTAGCGAATTGGCTTTTGTTGTAAATTACTCATCGTTTTTCCATTTCTCACATCTCGCAACCGTTTTCGTACAAGTTTTTGACACACATTTTTTTAACAATTTCCGGAAACCTTTAACAATGTTTCCGAAAATTTACATTTTCGGATTCCAACGATTAGGATGTGAAGATTAACAGGAAGAACAATATATTCATTTGACTGTTTCATTTTTGTATTCTTTTTCATTTTAATTCCTAATTGGCGTAAATTAGGTTATAGTGGAACAAACAAGATGATTTTTACATGGATTCATCTTTAAGGAATCACAGAAATGGAATAATTTTAGCAAATTTGCAATCTATTAACCTCTGCTCTTCTGTGATCTAGAATAACGTGATTTCGAACTTTTCGGCTTGCAATACTAACAATTTGTTTAATTTAATTATTATCATATAATGATAATAATTAAACCAATTTATGATTGTTAATTATTTCCACTTTTTATTTCCAATAAAATGTTTTACAGGAAAATTCTAAAGATTAAATCTTTACGATTTTCTAGCGGTATGTCTCAAGTCTCGAAGCGACATAATCATAACATTAATTAATTGCGTATACCGTAAGTTGGGTAGGAGTGAAGTTACTCGGAAGTAGCAATTAATTAAAAATAAAATTATTTAATGTGACTACATGGAGAAGATACGCGCTAGATTTTGCTGTTACGAAACGTGATGTAATCCAATCGCATAAGGTTTCATCGAATATTACATACACTCACCTGCAACGGTTTAACATATGCTTGTAGTATATCTTTTGAATATCAAGTAATTGGATAGATTTAACTAGGTTAGGTTATGTTATGTTAGGTCAGCTTAAATCTAGTTAGGTTAGGCTGGATTTGGTTAAGATGAGTTAGGTTAGATTAGGTTGAGTTAGGTTGGGTTAGCTTGGGTTAAATTGTGTTAGGTTAAATTATATTAGAGTAGGTTAGATCAGGTTAGGTTAGGTGAGATTAGGTAAGGTTAGGTAAGGTTAGATAAGGTTAGGTAAGGTTAGATAAGGTTAGGTAAGGTTAGATAAGGTTAGGTAAGGTTAGGTAAGGTTAGGTAAGGTTAGGTAAGGTTAGGTAAGGTTAGGTAAGGTTAGGTAAGGTT
>WSZQ02000001.1:3165029-3186768 GCA_019419845.2 Weissflogia rhopalogaster | reverse complement strand
GATACCAACAAATTTCTTCGTATGACTATGATATCTATTGTTAAACAAAATATAAACCTACTTTTAAGTTATATTAATTTACTCTCACTGTAACAGTTTATACATGTGATTCAAGATATGCTTAGATAAACCATTTCTACTACTATTATTATTTCATAAAACAATTCTTCGAAATTATTAAGACCAGGTCATTCGATCGCAGGTCACCTTATGCGACTTAAGTGCTGGTGTGCTGCGTGGATGCACTCGTAACAATTTCGTTTGTGTGAAAAAAGTGAAAGCTGTGACACTTTTACCACACATACGTGTACACTCCGCAAGTGCCGTATACATATTTGACCAGCATATATTTTCATTACTCTGTACACATCCTGCCTAATTTTCTAAAGTTTAGTAAATTGCTAATGTATTTCATTAATTTGGTACTTTGTGAAGTGAACAGTTGCCGGCAAATTTTGTAAATCACATGAAGTTTACAAAATATGCCAACAACTGTCAAGGTCAAAGCGTTAATATCATAAACTTGCCCCAGTTATCGACGTAAAATCCTCTTACTCACAATCAGCACCGAAGAGATATTGCGCAAATCACTAATGCGCGTTGAGCATTGGAGGCATTGCATATGTGATGCAATTGCAATTCGAATTTAAATGCTCTTTGATGTGATCTTGAACGCATTTCTTATGCGTGGACTAACGGCGACGAGATTTTAACGCGAAACGTGTGCTCAGGATCACGTAGTTTTTATGGTAATTTAATTATATAATTATGATGATCATTTTCTTATTTTCGTTCTCATTAGCTGTCATTATTCTAGGTTTGAGCTATGTTTTGTTGGTTATGTAATAGTGGCAAGGTTAAGTTGTCAATGATTTCGATTTGTTTTTTTTTAATACTATAGTTTAGTTCTAGTTTGATCATGTTGAGTTCGATTAGTTGCGGTTATGTTAGATTAGAATTACGTAGTTAGATTAGAGTTACGAGTTAATTTAGGTTAGGTTATGTTAAAACGACTTTTGATTAAGTTAAGTTGTGATCGATTTTTCTTTGTTTATAGTTCATAAAACGGATTTATTCATACGTTTTTTCAACTTATAAAAAATTTCGATTTTTTATACACGATTGAGAAAAATCTACTGAACTAATTTGATCAAATGATGGCACATTTTATAGATAATGAAATTCTCCAGAATATGACGTCAATTGTTTTTGATAAAATTTATATTTACATAGGGTTTTTAAAAAATTTCCTTTAAATTATGCAAGTAATAATAATCGAATTTATTATCAACACTATAACATGATTTAACAATTATCAATAACATTCTATAAACGCTTATAACACAATTTACATAACCTTAACACAACCTTAAACACTTTAATATTACATAACCTAAGCAAAGATAAAGTTCAAGTGTTGTAAAGCCTGCAATTTGTTGTCTCAATGTTTGGACAGTGGGTTAACTCAGATTTAGCACACTTTTTTTTACCTTTCCATTAACAAAGCAAATAATGAAAAAAAAAAGTTAAACCGTGACACGTCAATAACCGCGAAGAGAGAATTTCGGTTCGTTCTGAGCGGTCAAAGCAGTCATCACGAATTCCGGAATAATGATTAAATATTAATTTGCTTGCATAATGCAATCACTGCATATTGTAGTAGATCATGTCATCATGGCAAAACTCAGGCTGCGATAATAAAATTATAACTCGAAAGTTCCAAAATTGCAATGACAAAATAAGTGCAGGAATGAATAAGACCTGATCGAATCATCCTCAATTTCACATTCGTTATGTAAGCTTTTGTGTAGGTATGCAAGCGTGCTAAATTTATTTTTGGTGATTTGTACTCTCTCTTTTATTGCAAAGCTTTTTCGTATGTTTTGAGAGTGGTATTTCCAAGAGATAAAAATCGTGATTTTGAGTTCAATTGAATTAGTGCAGTTATATAAAGGATTTCGATTAAATTTTAACAATTGAATTGTTTTATAGAAGCTTTAGAATTGTGGAATTTATTTCGAAATTTCGTATATATTTATTTAGTGTGTAAGAAATTAGGTGAATTGTAATTAGACTTGATGTAAACTTAATTAGAATTATGTAAAATTTGTCAATTTAGAGTGCTGTTGAATTTAAATATTTCAGAGCAAGTACTTTTTAGCTCATATGTTTTACTACTACCATAAAGTCTATTTTTGAACGACTCTAGTATTGATATTTTAAAGAAAAACAAGCAATTATTTAGCTCAAGAAATGCTTCTTTTAAAGAAATTAATTAATTGATTTCTTGTCATTAATTGACTAAATTAATAGACTAAAAAGGCGATAGGAAGTCCCTAACGCTCTTCAATTTGATCCTAGAGCAGTGTTTACTAATTTGGGGCCAAGGCCCAGATGAGCAATTTGATTGTTAAGGGTGACAATGGGGCAATTCGAAAATTAGGTTGGCCATGGGGATTCTCATTGGGAATTGACTTTCTGTCGGGACAGGACGTCCGTCTAGGACACCATAAAGTTTTTTTGTGGGGTATGGCACAAAAATGTTAAAACTATTCGTGTGTTATGTGAGTGTTCATCACTTTGAAGCCATCCGCTTAGTCTTGCACCCCACAGCCTAGGTGGCCAGTACGAGTGAAGTACCAGCGTGAGAGGGTACCTGTTTAGTTTGAAATCATCAACGATCTTTTAATTGTCCTCGTAAGGTCCAGAGATGTCCATCAATAAATGGTAAGTACTATTTGTAAGTATCCCCGGTATATAATAAAAGAGAAAACCCTGTTTAGATGTGCTTAAACGACTTATTTTCGCGAAAAAAAAGTCATTTAAGCGCATCGAGAGATCGATAGCTGGAACGGTTCAGAAAATAAAACGCGATATCCGAAATTTTTGGATGTATTCGTCAAAATATAAGAGAAAACCCTGTTTAGATGTGCTTAAACGACTTATTTTCACGAAAAAAACTCATTTAAGCACATCGAGAGATCGATAGCTGCATCGGTTCAGAAAATAACACACGATATCCGAACTTTTTGCATGTATTCGTCAAAATATAAGAGAAAATCATGAAAAAGACAGGAATATGTTATAAAGGAGGACGCTAGTCAACTTCTCGGCAATTCCACCTGAAGAAAAAGCTGCAATGGACAGAGATGAATGGAAGGGAAGACTAGGGGAGAGCAAGGTTCAAGGAATCATATAGAACCTTTGGAAGAAGAAGAAGTGCCTAATTATAAATAATGTCCAAATTAATTTAGTTTATATTATTTTCTTGTTATCTTTAATAAAAACTCTTCTATGTTATTTTAAAAAACTAAGTATACACTAATATACATATTTTCAGCAATTATACGTAAATATATTCTACTTACGATGTCTTTATCGATGCCCCATCTACATTTCTTTCTACAAATAACTGTAGAAAACAACGTATTGAAATATAAATAAGAACAACACAATTATGAGTCAACTGAAAGATTTATTTCTTTATTAATTTAAATGTTTATAGTATAATCGTCAATTAGGAGGGTTTCTAGCCGTTCTTACAATCACCGTACCAATCGCAAACCGCTCACATATGCGCCACCTAGCGACAGTGGCGAACGCGACGAGCACGTGTGGCCACATGTCACTTGTCAATCTAGTTGCCAATCGCATGCCACTCCGCGCCAATTCTTTTTACATTGTAGATATATGTGTGTGTGTGGGGTTCCACCCATCGCATACAGATGGCGTCCGTGTCGCCACTCGCAATAAATACTGATAATTATTATTGTTTATTACTCATTGTTTACTCTGTCTCGGTATTCGAATCGTAATCTTCATATATTTCTCCTGGTTGCGTGTTTTCGCATCTCAATCAATCAATCTTATTCATCCTCGATATCAATTTTCTCCAGTTAGTTTTCTTTTAATGATTCTTTTTAATTACGATTTAATGTACAATTGCTTTAGAAAAAATGGTTGCATGAAAACGCGATGACAATGCTTTGCGTATATCCCTGCCGCAGTGTGGGGGTGAGACGCTAGATGTCGCTAGATAACACATTTAGTCGCCGTACGCCACTAGATGGCGCTAGTTGAGGCGATCTGTCATTAAAGTTAGGATGCTCTTTTTTACACATTTGTATACATTCAGCCTTTGTTCGTATTACTGTGAGTAGATGTTTTTTTTTTGTTTCGATAAAATTGATTGATTGCGATTGTGATTAGGTTAGCCTTAAGAGTACGCTTACAACTAACGACGTGAATGATGATGAAAATGCTCGATGGACACACTATGTGTTTCTTTTTTTTACCTAGGTGTTATTTTTTTCTTGTTTACGTCCGATGCTGAACTATATTTTTCATTTTGTCAAAATCTACTATGATACAAATTTAGCTTACACAAAAATTTCAAATGTATACACGCCTACCCTAGCAACGCTGCGCCATCTATTGCGCAACATTGCCGCATTTCTATACAGCGTTGCCATATATAGCACACGCTCTCTGTCCGATATTCGCTTAGCAAGTAGAAATGAGAGACGAATATACAGTGTGTACATGTTTTACAATGTTGCATTTTCTTGCCTTTTTTGTGTTTTTTTTAACATTTAGAATCTGTGTGTTTAATGACCTTGTTTGCCACTATTCGGATCCGTTCCCTCAGAACTCGCAACGAGGACCAAATGCAACGCAAGAAAACTCTACCCATTGAGGAAAATTTGCATTCTAGTGATAGTGATATTACGTACGGCTTTTGTTTCGCGGCCAATTTGTCAGCCATCTTGTATTCTCTTTATGATATGTGTGTACACATTCATTTTCCCTAACAGAAACGGGGAAACCAAAGAGAACAAGTCAATCTAACCCAAGAATTAAGTAACAGTCTAAATATTCAACGTTTATCTGCCCGCTTCTCCCATCATTTCTTTATTTTTATTATTTTTTGAATTCCGTCATTTTACCATTTTTTGAAATTTTATTACTCTATCAGATATATATCATATGATTTCAGTTTAAATATATTTTATATATATTGTATAGACGCCTAAAATTGACCGAACAGAAAATTGACTAGAGATCATTCGCGTTATACAGTGTGTTCGGAGTTGCACACTGGAGGCACACTGTATATTTCAGAGAAAAAAATGTTCGCTCTACATTCTCTAGGACATTTACTAACAAATTCGAGGGGAAAACACTTGTTTTTTTTTCAGTTGGCAAATATACAGTATGTCTCGAGACTTTGAACACTTGGTATATTATGCTCTTTTCTTATTCCAAACGCCATGCGCGTGTATGCCTATTCACTTCACCCAATTCGCATAACATTTTGCGTGAATGTTTTGTGTGGTTGCGCATGATAATTCGCTATGTTTTTTTTTGTATGTATAGATAATTAAATTTTCGAGAGAAAAAAAAACCTAAATCGTTTATATATAGTTTGAATTTTATACATGAATGTGTCATATGTCATTTCGATGCTTTCTATAGTTTAACATTTGACAGCTGTCATTTAACGACAGTTGACATATGACAGATGACTGATGACGATGTATTGAGTGTGTATATATAATATCTACAGTTACATTCATCATTTGCAGGTCAGTTTTCTTCAGTTTTTTCTTTGCAATGTTGCCACAGCTAAACAAACATCATGCCTGGTGCGCGTCTAGTTTTTATTCATTTATGTTTCATCCTAGGTTAGGTTAGTATTACGTTAGGTATATGCAATATGTATACGTACATGTGAAAATCTAAGTTGTAGTCGTCCATGAATTTGTGTTTTTTAGGTGTGTATGTGTGTGTGTGTGTGTGAATGTGTTGCCTCCCTAGATTCGTTCGTAGTGTGTTCTAGTCAGTCAACAAACAACAATAGATGGCGCTATAAAACTGCCACCACGCATGCGCACTGTACTTAGACGCATCACGAGATTTAGGTACGTATGCGCACTTACTCGCTACACGACGTCCTGACGTCATTCAAAAACTTGTAAAAATCCTAGCTGGCGCCATCTTGAGTGCGTCATGCGTACGAATTTGCGTTGGGATGCACTGTGTGACTCACATCTACATTCTCAGTGTTCATGATGATTTTTAATGATCGTGTGTCGTTAATGACGTGTGTGTGTGTGTTTTTTTTACTTTGCTGGCAGTGTTGTTGTTCCGCGAGAGAGGCCGCACTATATAAACGTGTTCCGCAGCCCGCCATGCCGTCCACGCGGTAGAGAGTGAAAGAGAAAATCCTTTATACATACAATCAGTTTAGTAATATACATTTTTCAAAAAATTTTGTTTTACCGCAATTGTGTATAATATAGTATGTATATTTGCACGATTATAGGATTTACTTTTACTTAAGTTATTGCAAAAATGCGCTCGAGTAATTTTTTGGAAGGTGGGAGTAAGGGTTTGATGGGTTTGAGGGATTTTGGGCAGGCTCGAATGGGAATCAAAATTAAATTATATTTAATTGTTTCTTGGAAAGACCAGTTGTACAAATAAGAACCATCTTCTATATATGAAATTAACGCCCACTTTCCTTAAGCACGTCAATTTTGTGGGTTCAACTATTTTTTAAACCTTTTCAAAAGAAACTCACCTCGTTTTAAAGAGAGATCAAGTTTCTACTCTCTTTATAATAAACTTTAACAAACAATTATTGAAAGTAAAATACCTCACAACAATCCCACTATATCTTCGAGGCCACGCCCCTCTTCTCCTATACCCTTCATATTTGTACAACTTGACTTCCAAAACAATTTCTTCATGCTACTGATTAATTCTACCTATTCCACATCGCATTACAATAACATTCGCTCGCCAATGCGGAATATATTTTGTGCTCAATATTTCCATTGTATTTTTTGCAACTTTCAACAATTGTCATCTCACACACACGCACATATGCAGAAGACGTCAACGGAATACTATCTAATCGCGCATTGTTATCAATAGAAAAACAGAGTAATAAACAGCAAACGGCGCTCTAACTATGGCGCTAAACTTGCGCACACTTGCTTTAAACACACTGTAGATAGCAAAGTTCTGCCCCTCCATGCATATGTATGTAACATGTATCTTTGTGCAGGGAGGTGACATAAACGGATGCAATCCGAAAAAAGTCGTCGATACAAAGCGTAAAAAATCCGAAAAAGTCAAAAATGTCCACTTACTACCCGCCCAGTTTCTGGTTACTTATCTACTACTTTCATATATATCATATCATATATTTCATAGAATATAATTTATATATGTATATTGTGCAAACACATAACAATGATTCACTAAGTTCTCTCAACCGCCATTTAGTAGTAACTAAGTTTTGCTAGTATTCTTTTGTTTTCGTTATCAGCGCGAATTGGTCGCATATTTCCATTATCAATTTGTTTACTTTACAGCTACACCAAATGCGTTCCTGAACTACACGCTAAAAAGTCTTAAAAATCATTTCCACAAAAAAATTCCGTAATAAAATCTCATATTCGCTGTCTCTTTGAGAGCATATCTTGCGTTAAATATTCAAATAGTTAATAGTTCAAAGATAATAGATAATAGCTATTTGTTTTTTTTTGTGTGGTTTCATTTTCTATATAGAATTTATATAGATCTGTCATTTATATTTCTATACGTTAACAATGATACTATCGTCGAGTATGTTTGATTCTATCAAGCAGACATAGAGATACGCGTCGCCATCTTGGATCTGTTTGGGTTATTACAATTTAATCGGAGAGTTCGCCATCGCCTTCGACGTCCTTTTCACCTACCTCACGGGTATTGCTGTCTTCAGTTTCGATACTGCTGGTAGGAGTGGGTGTCTCTTCGACTTGAAGGTGTCCAGAGGTGCCTCGACCATTAGATCCTTCATGTCCGTTGCCTATTGATGCACCATTGCCGTTGCTGGGACACGCTGCACCTGGAGAAGTGCTGTCGTACTTGTAAGGGTTGTAACCTGAAGTTGTGGTGGCAAGGTAGGATTTGTACTTGTCACTAGCAGAGGAGGTGGTGTAGACATCACTGGTACTGAAGAGCCCATCGGAAGCAGCAGATGAGTATGATTTGAAGGTTTCATAAGCAAATGGTTTGGTTTCTTTGCTGTGGTTTGCTTGGCTATGATTGCCAAGAGAGGGTTCGTAAGCTGAGGATGTCCCATATTTCCCATTACTTTCAAATAGTTTATCGAAGAGCTTACTGCTGGCCGTGGAAGTGTCTTTCCCATTTTCGTAGGATCGTTCATAGGTTTTACCATTGGGTACCGACGAGCTTTCGTAGTATTTGCTCGTGTCGAATAAGTTGCTATAGGGTTTGTTGGTACCGTACTTGTCAGAGTTGTTGCCATTTCCGGAGCCGTAGACAGATGACTCTGTTGTTGTATAGTTCATATAAGCGCCGGTTAGGAAAGGATTGGTGCTGGCAAATGTTGTTGGTTGGGATTGCGACGATACTGGTTGGGGTTGAGAATAATTCAGACTGTAGAGGTTCCCAGTGGTGGTGCTAATGTTACTGATAGTTGACTGGAGGCCAGTTAGGGTGGACAGAGCGCTGGTGGCTGAGGCCAACGTAACGGCCATACCAGCGGAGCTGCCTTGCATCGCTGGGGAACTACTGCGCGTAGTGCCAAAAGATGGGCTTGCTCGACTGAGGCTGGAAATCGAAGGGGATTTGGTGGATGCGAACGCGGACGTCCCTCCGTTGGTTGCGGTGGCGCTCGCCGCTGGTGATGGCGAATGGCGGATCGTGGGCGAATGGCGCATCGAGGACGGGGAACCGCGCAATGCTGCCGGCGAGGCGCTCACCGCTCGCGACGGTGTCTGGTAGTGTTTAACCGAGTCGGAGCCCGACTGACTGTCCTCGCTACTGCTTGGCGAGCCGGGCGAAGACACTATCACCTGGCGTGGCTTGTGCGCAGGCTGGGATTGCGCTACTGACGAGCCCAATGCCGCCGCCACCGCTGGTGATACCGCCGCCGGTGAGACTGCCGAGGAGGCCTGCACTCCCACCACAGGCGGGCCGACTCGCGGTGAGAGCGGACGGTAGGGACCTTTGTTTACTGATGATTGGCCCTGGACATTAAATGGAGATTTTAAGTTCGTAATAGTACAAGAAAGGAACTGTAGTAAGTCTACGTACGAGTGTCTGATGTGAGGGGACCGGTGGCACAGGCCCTCTGGGGCCCGAGACTAGAGAGCGAGGAGGAGGAGGAAACGGAGCCACTGAGTGCCGAGACGGCTCTGATGCCAGGGGGCGTTGGGCCAAGTTGACCGCCGAGCCCGAGCGTTCCGGTACTGCCGCCAACGCCGGTGCCGCTGCTACTGCCGCCCCCACCACTGGCTGCGCTACCACCGGAACTAACGCACTGCGACTGTCTCCACGCGGCCCGGGTAGCCTGCCGCGTCGACCTGTCTGAAAAGGTCCCCCTCTCAATACCAAAAATACCCCGACACATCAAGCGACACTCAGCGCATCGTACAAGATGGCGGCCACTAGCCTAGACCTCATTTTAAATAGAACTGATCTAAGCATGCAACAACTATTCTAATCTAATTCAACTCTAGTCAAGACTCTGAATCATCAATAGTATACGAAAATATAAGTAATGTTTGAGTATAGTGGACATGATGGCGGTCGAGATGGTAAATGAAAGATGAAATCTAAGCTAGTGTGAGTTACAAATTTGTAAGGTGAAAATTGATGTGTCGGTAGGAACATAAAAACGCATATCGCATATCCCCACGCGTGGTGCTGGGCATAAAGAGAGGCAGAGATACCGGGCTTACCGGGAGTGAGCAAGACATTACCTGAGTGATGTTTCGGTGTTGGCCATATCTGCAACAGATACTTGAGCACGCCAATAGGCTGGTTATAATCGACGTCATGCTTCACAGCGGTAGGATGGCTATCTACGTTCGAATGGAGTATTAGAACTGGAGCCAAGGCAGTGGCTAGATTTTGAGCAGACATTTTGTTCCGATCAGAAGCAGATACCACTAGGGCAAGATGATCCATTAAGAAGATCAAAGTTGCCTAAAGCAAAAAATACTCCATTAATAGGTCAGTTCTTACAAGTAAGACTAGAACCTTACTCTGTTCGCTCTGGGTAGACAATCCAAAATACTGAACATCAACTTGGCGTTACCCTCAGGATCATCTGGCAAACACACCCCTAAAGCGTCAACCATCATCTGATACAGACATTTGGTGAACAGGGGTTCCGGTAATTCTCGGAGGTAATCCTTTAGAACACCAGTGATAACATTAATATCAGGAACGTTATCCGGCGTAAGGTCAACAGATCGGCTATTCCGTTCGAATGCTTCTCGAAGAATTCGCTTCTTCGTTGCAGATCCACATAATCGGTACAAACCAATGATGTCGAGACCACGCCGTTCAATTTCTTCAACACATCTTCTAATGATTATGGGAACTTGTTGGCCAGGACCAGAGAGACCACCACCAGGCATACCCCCTGCTTTCGCCTCTCGGTTGACTATGCTCTCTAAGTCAACCCCAAACAATGGTTGTGTCCGTGATAGGGTCATAGAGGAAATGCCTCGACGGCGATAAAGTGTAAAGGAATCCGTATGTCTTAGTCGAAGGTACAATGTACCTCTTGGTTCAATTTTGAGTGCAAGTTGATGTAAAGGCCCGGACTTGAGCAATGATGCTAGATGGACCGATCCCTTATAACATAACTTGTGGCGATATTGTGGGTCCCATGAATAGATCAATAGATCCAGCTCACGATTGTAAACGAGGTCCAATTCGAAGGACTCATCCCAGTCAAAAACTAGATCTCCGGTGCGTACAACTGTTCGTGCCTTGTGAACACGGTCACATTCTAGGACGCAGTAAAGGTCCCTCATTCCAGTTGATCCTTATAGAAGATAGTGTTAGGTGTGCAGCTTCTAAAAGAGAAATATGCTTACCTCCTATCGTTGGAGCTGTCCCACCACTGCTAGGTGTCACCGGTGTCGTAGCATTGGAGGTGCCAGTTGAAGCACGTAGTCCGCGGCCGGCGAGAAGATGAACCCAGAGCAGACCACTAATGGGTTCCTCACCACCCAACCCACCACCACCGCCCAAGGAAGACAACCCACCAAGCGTACCACTTCCTTGCATCGGTTTGTCGACCTTATATTTGAGGAATTCGGCAGGGTTAATGTCCAGTTGGCGCTGACCACGTGGTAATGTGCCACTGGGTGTTGGAACCGGACTGGGCGCACCGGTGCGCACTGCGTCCAACTCAAGGAGTTGCCGCATCCGTCGCATCGATGGCGACCTACTCGAGGCTAGAGCTGAAAGAGCAACTTTAGAAAAATCCCACTGCCCTAACACGACCGCGGAGGGCAGAACTGGTCAATGGAAATTACCTGATGGGGATGATGTGATATGTTGAGTTGACAATGAGCGAGCGGGGGTTTGATGCGACGCACGCGAGAAATTCCGGTCTAGCGTCGCGGTGACGCCCGGTCGGCCGTACGCGCTGTAAAACCCTCCATCCGTCTAACAGAAACAAATCATTCAGCCAATCGTATCTAGTCTATCTTATGACATCTCTACGCTAACACACATAAGGAGACTATGACTAAGTGGGGTCAACAGTACACCATCCATTTGAAGGAAAAGGGAGCAACGACTATCCATCTAGTATCCTAATCAGAATTTGGTCAGCACTTACATCCTTCAAAGCGGCGTGAATGTTTTCGGCGCTGTAGGTGAACCTCGCCGCGCGTTGCTGATTGAGGACGTCACGGGACGCCCGTATCTGCTCGTAGATGGCGGATGTGGAGGGCGTGCGGCTCAACCACTGTCTGTACTCGTCTGAAGTGAATATATTGGATGACGATGGTATCCTTCCTTTGTTTTTTGATTGTTTTTGATTTGAAGTTTCTTTTTTGAATTTTTGGGGTTTTGCGATCGGTTTAAGAACACAGACACACACGAGATGAATGATCAATGATGATGATGAGAATGTTGTGAATGATTGTGTTGCGTGAGTGATACGAGTGGAAATAGAAATCAATAACATTAACGTGTGCACGACTAGTGGCCTAGTAGTTTCTCTGGCTAGGGTATCGGGCTAGAGTTGAGACTTACCTCGTTGACGCAATGAGGGCATTTCGGGAGCGGAGAGATTACCATCTGCTTCATCCTGGAGCATTGCCGAAGAAGGTCCGAAGCGTTTATTCATGGCTAGGCGTGCAGCCCCGCGGGTGTCACGTGGTAAAGAATTGAATTTATTAGTGATGTCACTTGGTCCACCCGATGACAATGCACTTCGCCCGAGGGTAGCTAATGTCGAATGTTGTACGGGAGGCGCCGTTTGTTGTCTATATAAAAATGTTGATTGTTAATCATTCCTAACATTTAGAGATTGTTAAAGTACCTGTAGTAATAGTAACTACTTCGAGGACCACATGTAGCCTCAGTATCACTGCTGTAGTCTAAGCTGCTTCGGTTGCGTCTAGTCAGGGTACCAGCCCCGGCATACTGTCCCGAACTGGCATACTTGGCCTGAGCCAATTGCGCAGCTACAGAGGATTGATCAACATACCTCTGGTTATATCTACTCATCGTGGACCCAGACTTGAGGCTAGACCGTAGCAGACTGTGTCTACCCGCGGGGGTTATACTCGTGTAGTCGGCGTACTCAGTATGGGGAAGATGTTGGTCTGACCCTGATCGTGGCATAATTCGCCTGGAACCAGTCCCTGTATGCTGTACATAATAATGACTTGATGGACTTTGCTGGGAACCACTCGACAGTCGTCCGGGAATGGGTTGATTGCCTGCGCTCATCCGCCGATGGTTGGGTAGTCCGAAGGAGTGCACCTTTTCGGCTAGGCTCTCCAACGTGCCCGGATAACCGCGTTCGAACGGCTGAAAGTGTTGAATGTTCGACTTGGGCTGCTCCGTAATCACCGGTGGCGGCGGTTGATAGCCCCAGCTATCCGGCGGACGAGAGTTGTAGTAGAGGTCGAGGCCGTTGGAGTCCTGTGTATGGGAGCCACGTGCATCCAGCCCGCCAAGACCAAGTCGCGAGCGCGACTCACTCATTTCGCGGCCGTCGCCAACATGTCGTTGTCGCATGGGGTCCCTGCTGTGCTGGCCAAGGTCTGGTTCGTCGATTTCGTCTTCACGCAGGTCCCGCTTGATGACCACAACCGGTGGGGCTTTGTGTTCGTTGCGTGGCTGCACACTGGGAGACTCTTGGCCACCCTTTAGCCCGCCTTTGCGTTGACGGGTGGCAAGCACCAGTCGACGTGGAATGGACATTATGATGACGACGTCGTCCAAGCTCATGCGGGTTACATCGACTAGGTTGACTGCAAGGATTTCATCTCCAACCTTACAATAAGAGATATTATTAAATTGGTGTCTCAGCTACATGTATAAAGAAATAAAAGTAATGCATCTTGAATTTTTGTTTGAACTGGATCTAACTATATCTGACTTAAGACAGACAGGTTTATCAGATAGTATGGTGGAGAGTATGCGCCATACTAAGGTAAGCGCCTTAGCATACAGGCGATGTATTGGTATTAAAGTCAACAGAACTGAATGATTGGTAGTAGTAGAAATTACTTTGAAACTAAGTAGATTTCAAAAAGTGGGAATCAAAGGGACCTAATAATCAAGAAAGTTTCATTAATTCCACTTTTAACTTAATCCTACGTGTTTCTGAAGAGTTTAAGAGTATATTATGTAGTCATGAAGTACCATTATTCCGAAAAGGAACCGGTACCATCGGTTAGAAGATATATATCTGCCTCAGAGTAATAGTTATAAGATTTGAAGAAACGGAAATCCAGAAAATCAAAGGATTGGTGACGTTTAAAGGTATGACTTTAATAAATTTGACAAAGGAAGAATAGAGAGTTGTTTAAGTTAAGTAAAATAATCAGAACCAGTAGAAGGAACCTTCATCAATCCCACTTCTGACCTAATCCCAAGAGTATATGAAGGACTTGAAGCCATCTTTTGGAAGATGTCTATCTGCCTCAGAGAGATAGTTATGAAGGGTGCAGATATGAAGAAATAGAAATCAAGTGAATCAAAGGATTGGTAGCACTAAAAAACATCTCCTTGAAGAAGTTGATAAGTAAAGAATGGGCAGTTCTTTAAGATGTAACTTTGAAAGTAAGTAGTTTTCAAGAAGTTGGTATGAAAGGGATCAAATAATCAAAACCAATAGAAGGAACCTTCATCAATTCACTTCTAACTGAATCCTAAGATTATACGAAGTGAATGACAGTTAAGTAGTTATGCAGTACAATTATTCCAAAAAGGACCCGGTACCATCGGTTCGCAGATGTCTATCAGGCTTAGAGTGATGGATGTATAGACATCGACGGAGGCATAGACATTTTGCTGATTGGCAATGATGTGAAGGTCAAATTTTGGAGGCTTACCTTAAGACAGCCACTATTATAAACGGCTGACTCGAGCGCAATGCGCGAGATGAAGACGCCGTCGGTACGATCGATGCCGTTGCCCTCGCGTATGTACAGGCCGAGCGTCTGGCCGGGCCGCTTGACGATCTCGACGAACTGCACCGTGTGCTTGGCGTCCTGCATCGATTGGAAGCGCTTCGCCGCCTCACCACACGACCGCCCCAGCTGGCGGGCGTCGAGGATGCGAACGATCATCTCGCCGCGCCGCTCCACGTGCTGCCGACATCAACACATTGCATTGCAAAACACCGTTAAACAAAACCGCCATCCGGCCGCCAAACAACAAAACTTCTCCGTCGGCGATTTCAAAAGAAACAAAAGCGAAGCCAACCAAACAATAAGCAGAAACATCCATCACAGGCCTTTGGCCCACGCGCCTCCACGACTCCGTGTCCGGATGAAAAATAAGGTTATGAACGCGCTGAGTTTTCTGGTTCAAACAACTTGTTTAACCTATAATCCGTGCTGCTCGGGCGGAATTTATTTATTGCCAGTTTGTGCGCTTTTCCATTTCGGTTGAATCTGAATTCAACTCGGCGTGCTCCCTCGAGAGAGACGCAGATAAGGAGGACGGGGTGGGCCAAAAAATGGTGGCTTTGTTATAAAATACAAATGAAACAACAGCAAACGGGATTGGGATGGAGTAGAAGTGGTCGACGTACCTCCAACGCCGCTGCTGTCGACGCATCGTGGTCGTTTTCTACCTGCTCTATCTGTTTGAAGATTTCCGTGCTAATGCCGGAAACCTGCAAAAAAGGGTACGTTAAAAAGTTAGACACGGATAATTTTTAGCTTTCCAACTTGCGTTGCCCAAACATCGTAAAACAAGTAAATGTAGTTTGAGTCTGATTTATGTTCATAGTCCTTTTGAATCATTGGGATTGTTACCAAAGTATGGAAGGGGGAGATAGGAAGATAGGTGGTTTTGTGGTTAGGACATTCCGCTTATCGTTCTCATCCTCCAAAACTCCTCATTCCTACCACTACACTCGTACACCCGATACCAAAATTGATTTTCAGCGTCTTTGTCTCCTTGTCTCTATCCGGGTAGCTAGAGACCGGTTTCCATCCCCTACTACTCTACCTTCGCGACGCGTCTACCTCCCAGCTAACCTCCCTCAAGTAGACGGGGCCTTGAGGTGTTCAAAGTTGTTAGATTAGATAGATCACCTTGTGCGATCCAGCATCCTGGCATCGTCCTGCCTCTTCTTATATATCTCCGTGAGACATTGGAACTGTCTGGAGAGTTTTAGACACGCGGGTTTCCGGAAATGGTTTTTATACCGTCTTTGCTTTTTTTGCTCTTATGTTCTATGCAATGTGAGTGGATTACCAAAACTCGTTGCCAAAGTCGGTAAAAAATTGAGGATGAATTGCATGCTTACCTTCCGGAAGTCTCCCTGAATGACCATTGGAGGTGGGTGATTATTGCGTGCTGTAGGTCCGGGCGCCGCGCGCAGTGGAGATGCCGTGAGATCCAAAGCCTCTCGCCCATTATCCTTAAATGCAGAGGACATTTGTGTTCATTAGAGAATGATTTGATGTGGACTTTCCACACATAGATACAGAGACTCATAGACACACTTTAGCAAAATGGTGATATTCATTGAAATGCCGTCACTTTTCTGATGATTCAGTTTTAGTCCTTTGGTCATAAGGAGAAAAAAAGATGAAGGATATGGCGATTGAGGTATGATGACTTGTGAAAGACGTGGTTTGGAGAAATGCCATGTCATTTTCTTTATTAGGACCATTAGTCATCAATTTTTTATGATATCTAATACTGATGTAAGAAATCTTTATTGACCCTAGAAGTATAGGTTCACCATCACTGCTTTAGAATGTAGTCATGTTAAACACAAAGTGTTTAGTGTGTATAAAATGACACAAACTGACTAACATATTTAAAAGGAGTTGAAATGGCTTCATAATGGCCAGGCAAGGCTAGGCATAGAGGTTCGAAAACCGGTATTATGAAGAAACTTTTGAAACTATATTATACCATTTTTATAATTTATGTTATATAGAATTCGCAATCTTTGGGATACCTACGCGCTACCAACTGCGTCATGGAGACCCCGGGAACCTCAACCTCCGGGTCGAGAGTAATATTTTTGAATCATATGGTCCTCGTCCATATAATTTGTGACCAGGCGTTTTGTCGTGTGTCGATATCGGTACTATTTGACCCGGTCGTGTGTGTATCGATACTTTTTTAACATCCCTAATCAAGTCAATCTACGATATTTCGGCAATTAATATAATTAAAATTGTTCCCTGAGGGAAGTCCTCGCTGGGGAACAGTACTCTAAACAAGCTTCCATATTAAGAGCGCCCCTTCGCTTCGTGGTTCGACCAATGTGAAGAGATTAAAATTAGCTATCTTTGAGTTGTTTTGCTTCCTTTAAAAAAAAATTGGCCAGTAAACGCTAAACTGAAGCGAAGCCACGCGACGCTCTTAGTCTGAACGTGGCCTAAAGCTACTCAAGTACGCTCCTAGTCTGAAAAGCAACTAAAAGCAACGAAGCAACTTGTTCCTAATATTCCTAATTATGACCCGTTTATAAAATGTCAGAGCTCCACTCAAGATACTTTAGGAACATAAGCCGATGATCAATCACCACGAATTTATACAAATCGACAAAATGATACCGAGGGTTATAGAAATACTAATTTTATTTACAAAATCAATACAAGATGAAGCTTCAGCTTCTTGAGTTTCTAGAAATTGGTGGTTGGAGGAGCTTACGACTTGCTCTGGAGCGTTAATGTCCTTAAGTCTAATAAATTTAAGGAACTTGTTATCATAAAATTAATATCCCCGAAAATATCTACTAAACTTGTGTAATTTTAACTTTCGGTAAATGACAGATAAGTGTAATAACCACATTCTTTTCAACCGAGAATGTTTAAACAAGGACATAAACTTGTGTAAATTTACTGAATAATAATCATCTTATTACAACTGTCTTATAAAAAAATGGAATAATTAAAACGAATAAAAAATGATTTAATCAACCACTTTTGTTTGAACACAAAAAGGAATTCATTAGAATTCTTTAATTTAAAAAAATATGGTTTCCTTTTACCCATCAAAAAAACTGCAACCACAAAAACGTTAATATTTTATAACATATTTAATTAAAACAAAATTAATTGCTGCATTATCTACCATAATAATAAACATCGTCGGTTCATAAATATTTTCATTTGAGTCATGCCTTTTCCAAACATTTTCATTCACATTTTAAATCAACTCGTCGACAGTTTAACTTCAACGCTTCCGTTTATTTCATTTCATCCTCGTTTCACGTTTTTTCCGTCTTTTGCTGAATGTTGTTTGCCACATTTGCCATGGCCCGTTAGCCGTTACACACTGGGGGCGGCAGGGGGGCATCGCTTGCGTGTGATGGAGCTGCGGTGGGTGCAGAGGACGCAGCGAGATTAAAAACGTAATCACGAAAGAGGCTTGCCGCGTTCCCTCGGCGCATCGTCGACGGTCGATTTAATCACTACCGAAAACCGCCCCCAACGGTCGGGACGCCATCACCATCTCCACCACTACCACCACCGCTGGTATTCCCATCTCATCAGCGTGTGACAGTGTCACAGTCACAGTCATAGCACACACCATCTCATAGTCAATTCGAAATCCTCAAAGTGTGTGGTGCTTAACATTTAATGAACCGTCGAGCAAGTGAAATATTGGGTTATTTTCGGTGGTTGGGAACTGAGTGATTACTTGTGGAATAGATTAATGTTATTTATTTGATTTTTTATGCATTCTATATGTGGAATCCATGAATAACAAAAATTAAAGCTAAATTGCTTTCATTAGCTGTGGTTCGAGTAGTGCTTATATATTTTAGTATACTTAAACTTCTGAAAGGAGGACAGAAGGTGCGTATTTCAGAAGTGAGAATAGGAACACTTGTGAGTACCAAGTAAGAGACTGAAACCATGCACATGGTTTCAGTCTCTTGGCTTAAATTTATGATTATAATTATATTCAGAATTCGATGGGGATTGAAACATCTAGAATCCGGTTGGAAGCACCATGAGAAATCTGGAGGTCCGGTTTGAATGACCTTGAAAAGTTCGGAGGACCAAGTAACCGCTTCAAAGTGAAGCAACGATCCTTCTAAAGGTGATGAAGAGATATTAATGGAACTTACAGATTTTTAGATCTTTAAATTCACATGTTAATAGTTCGCATCGCATGCAAAAGAGTCTGTATGCATCAGAAATATGTACTTGCTTAATGTATAATAACTTTACTAACTAGGATCAAGCAAGTACTAAAACTGAGAATTAGATGAAGCTTGGAACTAGGATTAGAAACTGGAATCTCTATTAAGATTGTGATGAGAGTTAAAAGTAGAAAAATCTGCGTTCGTTTGCGGATGATAACGTTAATATTCTTATATTAGGTCAGGTTTGAATCATAGATTTATTGTGTTATTAGTGGATTATTCCTTGCTTAAAAGAAACTGACTATAAATGCGCATTGCTATGGGCACCTCCATTAAAGCGTGGCACCCGCACGCAAAACGGCATAAAATCCCGTTAACACAATTTATTTCTATATATGTACTACATGTACAAAAAGTTTCATTCAATTTGGTGTTGGACAATTGGAACACTCTCCTTGTTAGCTTAAAAAGATCCTATTGAGTCAGGTCCCACGTATCACCGGGAAATGAATTAATGATGTTAAAAACTGCGACTACCGCGTTACAACGTCACACAACAAATTCACCCTCAACTCTTCACAAAATTCATCAATCTCTAAACATCATACAATATTCTACAAACACCTACATCAAACACAGCAACATCAATCCAACACGAACGCAATAACAACTCATCAACACTTCATCACACAAATAACTTCGAAAAAATTGTAAAACTCAAATATATGAAATGTATCCAAGGCGGACTAATAAATGGTTTAGTATCTATTGTTAAAATTACAATAATAAAAGGAGTATAATAAAGATTAGCAAATTAATTAACGTTCGGTCCATATTCATAAAACAGTATTATCTCATTAAATAAATAACCTTCTACCAAATATAAAATAAATTAATCGACCCATAAAATGAAATTACTAAACGTAATACCCAATAACGTTCAATATACGACGCCCCCACTCTACTGTCAGCTTGACGCTACTCTACTTAGCACAAAACTCCCGCCAAAACGAACGACAACCCCAACTTCCATGGCCTCTAAATGAATAGCTCTCAATCAAGAGTGAAAATGGCTCTGGCAAAAAAATCAATCAAAGAAGAGATGAGAGAAATGTTGGTGTCAGGGGAGAACGGTGGGGTCTGTCCCGCACGTGTACTGATTGTAGACGAGCACACCTGCAACATCAGCACAGCGAGTGTGCGTTTGACAGGTTTAACGACGCGCGTCACGATTGAAATGCGCTGCGCTGGCTGTTGACTTTGGTTAGGTTCGGCCGTGTTTGTCTGCTTACGCGCGCCCAGTTGCATAATAATCGGAGGGCGGACGGGCGCACGTCGGAAATTATCGGATTACTGGCTCGACTGGCTCGGCGTACTGCCACCCTACAAACACACACACACATACACACATACCCGCTCGATGCAAACAACGGCGGCAATTCGGAAACCGGATGTAAATGACTTAGAGCGTAAAATACATTCGTACAACTACATTCACAGAAAACAGACAGTGGAATACTGTGCATGTTGAGCAATTTGTATGTGCTTCAGCAAAATCGACGGGTATAGACAACCGAAAATATAATCACTTGACATATAAATTTAAACTCAGCTATTAATTGGCGTTTTGAGGTTAGTAATATGGGATATGAGTGTAATCTATATTGGGCCAAACTGCGCCAATGCGCAAAGATAATATGATTATATTAATATTTTAGCATGGGAGAGATTATGTTAACCTAAGCGTAATTTGAATTTACCTAAACTAACAGAGATAAGTTAATATTAATATTTAATGAATTTGTGTACGTTGGATTTGCGTTTAGTTCTTCGAGGTTAAGATAACTGAATTGAATACTATTCAAGAATCTGGCCCGGCGCCTTCACCAAAATATGTAGATGTTTCTACAGCTAAATATATTTCTATATTGTCTTAGATTTTGGGTTTGTTACAACAATATTTGATTTCAAAATATATCTTTTAATAAATAGGAACATTCTCTGAATAAATTGGTATGACTACTTCAGAATATGACCACTTGCAAGACATGTATAATTCGTTAATCATATTTATTTTATTGATATTGATATGAAACTAAATATAAGCAAGACAAAAGTGATAGTCATAGGTGAGAAACAAAATATTAATATAAAGATAGAAAATGAAATAATAGAACAAGTAAACAGTTTCAAATATTTATGAATTAATATAACAGCAGAAGGAAAACAGGAAGCAGAAATAAGTGCCAGAATTGAGAGCGCCATATAAACATATTACCAATTGAACAATGATATACTTAATAAAAAGGAGATATCAATCAAGGCAAAAACAAGAATATACAAAACAATATATCTACCTATTTTGACATATTGAAGCGAAAGCTGGGTACTGAACAACAGAGATCTTTTCCTTTTCAGGAAATGTTAACCTCACCTGAAAGGGTATCGTTACTTCGAAATGTCGAATGTACAGAAAATAGTGCAAATCACTGCGGCAGATGTAGAGAGAAATGAATTCTTCTGATCAATAATTAGTCTCCATTATGATTAATTCATTGAAACGGTTTTGAAAAGAGCAAAATAATAAAGGAATCGCGATATTAGAAGGAGGTGCAATGACCAGCGATGGACAAGAAGTCGTAGCAGAATGTGGAACGACCACGTTGATAGAATGCAGACCGATAGAGTCGCGCGAATGGTGAAAGAGGGCAGACCACAAGGAGAGGGTCACACCGGCAGGCCACCAAAAAGATGGTCCGATAGCTGGACATCAATATCCCAGTGCCAGTAAATCACAAGTTAACCAGCTTAACATAAGAAGAAGAAGAAGAAAATAATAAAGTCATTTAGCTATCTACAAGCTACCTTTTAAACCACACAGCGCATAATAATTTTAATAAGTATGCCAACAAACTAGTGGTATAATTTTCACAAAACATGTGAACTTGTTGGCTCTTCCGGTATTCCGAGTAGCGCATGAATTGAGCAGCACCGCCGCAACGAGTTGGTGGAAATTATTCCAAAGTCTAGTCAACAGGCTAGGAAGTCCCACTTCGGGCTTATTAAATTTGTGTGTGAGAAACACTTTCACACTAGCTGCCATCGCGA
>WSZQ02000001.1:3125926-3138005 GCA_019419845.2 Weissflogia rhopalogaster | reverse complement strand
GAATTGTGCAAACGTGTTTGTATAAATTTATATATGACTGTAGAATGGTGTGAAGCGTATGGGCGCTTTGCGTTTGGAGCCTTATTTATAATTCCCCTGCCACAGTCTGATGAAGATGTCGAGTTTCCATAGCGACAGCTGTTTAAAAAACAGCAGGAGTTCGTTAGGCCGGGGCCGCCTGCTGGTGTAGTTGAGGCCGTGCGCGCAGCGATATGCTCCATCTCACTTCCTCTCCCGCACTCTATTTTATTCGATTCGTCCTTCTTCATCGTCTCCTTATACCTTTTTCTCGGGCAGTATCATTCAACAACCTCCTTCTGCATCTCCTCAGACACACGCATACAAATACAGCCAAACACACACACACACACACACAGAGAGAGAGAGAGAGAGAAATTCAGAGAACACGCAGGAAGGTGGCTGCTGCTCCTGCTGCTGGTTAGCCTGCAAGAGCGACGCATACGCAACTCTTCATGGCAGGCGCGTTCACGGCGCGGCGGCGCATATAACGAGGTGTGCGCGCCACCAATTTTTTGCATTACGCGCCTTTTATGCGCACTTAATTAGCGATAATTGCTCGTTAACATTTTCATAGTTATTACGCGCTGCTGAGAATATTTTTTTACTTTTTATGGGTGACTTTAAGGCGAATTTTATTCGCATGTTGCGTTATTTTACGAATGTACTTTAAAGAAGTTGTTTTTGATTTATTTCTCAAAGGAAATCGTAAAATTTATGAAAAAATAAATAGTATTTTATTATTCAACAGGATATTAAATATCCTTTACTGAAAAAATTAATAGTTTGTTTTAATTAGTTGTTGAAATATTGATATTTAAATAGAAACGTCTCAAACAGATTAGAAATTATTTTTATACAGTTGTTTTTGGAAATTTAATTTGCATGTAGAAACTATTATATTTACAAAACTCTGAGAAATACTATAGTATTCCTTGGAATATTCTACATCGATTGGTGAAAATATTGTAGGATTATCTTAATTAGTTTTCAAGATATTAAAGTTTCTAAGTTGAAACGTCTCACACAGATTTGTTACCTTAAAGTATTGCTTCATCGACTTCTTTCTATCTATTTTAAATGTAGTAATTTATGAATATTATCATATGTTCATATACTATAATGTTTGTTATATAGCTTACTTTGGATTTCCAGCAAGATTTTTGTAACATCTTAATAAGTTTTTGAGTTATTCGACTTTTAACCAGAAACGTCTTGCACAAAATTGTGTAAATATTCCCAAATAAGAAATTTATTTTTACTGCCAAAACTGCAATATTTACGAAGCGTTGACGAATATTATAGTAATCTTTAATATGTTTGTTATCGATTGCTAAAAGAATTGTTGATTTATATTTATTATTTTCAAAGATATTCAAGTGTTTACATAGAAACGTTTCATGCAAAATTTACATCATGCTACCTTGGACTTGAACTTTTGTTATTTGTTTTAAACACATTTGTTTATTAATACTGGAGTATCTTCTCATACCGGACAGTTTGTTATATAATGTACTATCGATTTCCAACAAGATCTTTGTAATATCTTAATTAGTTTTTGAATTATTCGTCTTTAAATCAGAAACGTCTCCCATACAATTGTACAAGAACTTCCGTATAACTATAGTAAGTTAAACTTCTGAATGTTAATATTATTGTGCGTCTAACATCAAATTGACCTTATTATTTAACCATGTGCCAACCTAAATTAAATTAGCTTCATTCACTCCATGGTTGCATAGTGTTTAATGAATACTGTTGTGTCTTGAGATTTATTGCCTTCTGGTTGGTTTGGGTCAGCAAAACGTAACGTAAGCAAGAGCAAAGTGCAAGAAGCAAAAAGAGCATTTATTTGGTTTGGTGATCGATAACTAAGTGCAGCAAGTGGCATGTGCATTTTGCAGCGTGAAATTGGCATCTTGGGAGTGTGGGCACATGTATATGCATGGATGGCGCTTTTCGTTTTGCTCCTCAATGGCGTGGCAATCGTGGTGTGGTAGGCAAAACCGAGACGAGCCAATAAAGGCAGCAATTTCGCCGAACTCGCCGGATTAAATAATGATTGCGAATAATTGTTTAATAACTCACGCGGCGTTAGCGCACGTGACGAATCGCATCGGAAATCGAATTCGCATACTTTCGCACACCACTTTATAATACTCGACTGCCTCGGCAATTCGAGTGCCATATAACGATTGTGAGCAATTTGTTTGTTCCATGTGTGTTGGATGATTATTCAGTAAGTGCTAAAGAGCTTTAAATGCAATAATTGGTGATTCATTTCAGATGGAAAATGAAAATTTGATTTTTTAAAATTTGATTTTTACAACTTTGAAGTATAGATTTAGGTGTATTTGTAATCGACTGATGAAAAAACATTTGTTTATTGTGATTCGTTTTTGAGATATTCAATGTGCCCACCTGGGCAGCCTAGTAGTAAAGCATCTGGTTACCAAGTAGGAGGACGGGGTTCGAGTCCCTGGGGTGGGCACCCCACTAGTGCAAATTTATTATTATTATAAATTCACACTCAAAATCACTCATTAATTCACATTAAAAATTCACACGAAAAATTCACATTAATAAAAATCCACACCGATAAAGTCACAACAATCGCAATGCGCAACCCACAACACACAAGAAGAATCCACCGACAACATAAAAATTCACTTCACTCACACCCAACAAGACACCACATCAACAACACAACAATAACAACATCACTAAAAACCAATAACAAAAAATCACAATAACAGGTAATGTATACAAAAACACAATAAAATTATATGCATGTATCCAGGCTGAAGAACCAGTGAAGGTCGATGGTCAGGTCTGCGGACCGAATACATTAAAAAAAATTCAATGTTTATAATGGAGCGTCTCATTTAGATTTGTAATAACTCTAATGCATCCTTGAACATTCCGTTCATTTTTAATAGAAATTATAAAATTGACAAAACTTTGAGTGATACTATAATATGCCTTATAATATTTGTCATCAAGTATAAAATAGGGCATTAATTTATCACAATTAGTTTTGGAGATATTAAACTTGTAAGTATAAACGTCTCATTCAGATTTGTAACTGTATCTGAATATTATATACTCGTTCATCGTGGTTCCCGCAGCAATTTATTGGAGGTGTTAGTATATTTTAGTATGTTTTTCTTTCAAAAAATGATGTTAAATACGTCGCGTCGCCCACAACGCAAATAACCCGATGCGGGTGCAATAAAATCAACCTACTCATTCGCGCTCTCAAAATAACGCAAATCAAACGTGTGTATTTACGGTCTAATTACCAGGCCGAGTATTTGTCAGCTTTTAGAAGGTTATCAGCCGTCGTTAGTGATTTGCTAGTGACGACGGGGACCTAAAAACGGTGACCTACGGCGTGCGAGGGCGGTGCGAATTAACTAGGCGTGTATTACAATCAATGTCGCGACGCTGTGCGGCAGCAATGCGCTCGCTGCTTTTACCGCGTATGTGGACGTATTTATTTAAAAATCGCGTGCGTCAACTGCGTTAATAATGTCGCTGTCGTTCGCAAACACCGACATGCATATGCACATACCCATACAAAGCCACACACACACACATACACAAATTCGCCATTAAACATCAATTTTACGTTTTAATTAGGCTTGAAGAGCGAAAAGTCAAATCAGGATATAATTAAATTTACCATATTCAGCGATGGCCGTATGCGCAGAGTGGATTGAAGCTGTCAGCAGACACAGCTGGCGCTGGCACTGACGCCGGCGAACCTAATATACCATCGAGGCATATATAACATAACCCAACTTGTGGCGAGGTGTTAGCCGTTCGAGTAAGGTTATGTTATGGGCAGTCGACGCCGACGTGTTGATTGTAGTTGGCACGCAGACAGAGAGAGGGAGAGTAGGCCGGTTGCGAGCCGATTGGAAGTTGAGGCAATTTCCATACTTTATTATTTATTATATGATGCGCCAGTTATTATATTATAATATTTACAATGTACATCCAATAACATTTTATAAGCAATAATTTGTCGGGTGCGCACGAGCGATGCGGGAATCCGACAAGGGTGTAAATCGTCGCGCAGTTGGCATAAATTTGGCCGCAAGTGCACTGCATTGCATACATTTTATGTTCGTATAAACGCTGGATTTGCATTTGGCGAAACTTTGCGTATTTATATTCGCAACTCGTGGTGGTTATGTGCATATTTTCAGCATTGGCTGCTTAAGCTGCTTGAAAAAAGCAGTTGATATGAAATTTGAGTCTTTCTAAAAGTTTCTTATACATCTAAAAGTGTCAAAAGGTTACTAAACTTTCGATAAATCAATGAAACGCCTTAAAATTAACCAATAAGAATACAAAACCTATTAATCAACCCACTTATTATGCATTTCAAAGATTTACCAATAAAGCTAGAACGATATAGCATAGTTAGCTAAGTAATGCTATACATTTAAGAATGATTTAATTATGCTGAGCGCTGTAATAACCTCGAATCGATTAAGTTTTCTAATCGATATTTCATCCTGTTATCCGATTGTCAATCAATAAGTGCGGATTAAAACGCCGGGAACGTCCAGCGATTAAAACGCACTCGAGCAGAGCAATACGTCAGTTTTGTACGAGTACCAGGATAAGCCAGATAGAGTGCAAGAGAGGGCTAGTGCGCATGCGCAGACACACGGCCGATGATTGATAATCGTTTAGACGAGCGGGCAAACAAACACACACACACACACACACACACACACGTACGCACACAGGCGCAATGGCAATAAAACAAATGGCTAATCGAAATAAGTTCTTTCTGTATTCGATTTCGTATTGTTAGTATCTTATTGGTGCGACACGGCAATCGCAGTCGAGCATCGATTAATTATAGTGCGCGCGCGCCACGATACACACGAATTGCGTCTGCTAAAAAAGAGCGTTAATGATTCATTGATTGGATTCAAAGCGGTGTTTGTATCTTGTCTTTCAGGGGCGACTCGTTTAAATTTTATTTCAAATTTTATATTCCCAGTCCGTCTCTCTCGAGTTGTACGTCGACTTCCTAAAGGAGTTGAAAGTGTCGGACGAAGAGTTGAAGCAGTCAAAGTGACTCTTTCGACTCCATCGAATTATTCGACTCGAACGACAACTTCTTCAACTCTTGCGACCCCTTCGTCTTCCAATTCAACTCAGGGCTCGACACCTACGCCTGTGACAGCGACTCTTTTGACTCCTTCAAGTCCACCTTCGACTCTCACTTGAATTTCTGCGCATCATTCAACACTAACTCCAAGTCCATCATTTTTGACATTGACACATTAGACTCCGCCTTCGATTCTTTCGACTCCGACTTCCACTCCTTCGAATCATTCGACAGGAACTCCAACTTTTTCGAATCAGACTTCGACCCTATCGACAGCGACTCCGTCGACTCTGCCTGCGACTGTTTAGACTTCTTCAGCGCCACCTTCGACTCCTTAGACTTTGACTCTTTCGCCTCCCACTCCGATTCCTTCGAATCCTTCAACACCGACTCCAATTCCAACAACTATTTTTTAATACTTCTTAAACACGAGTCACCACTGATCTTATTTGTATCTCCTTCACTCGAATGTTTGTTTAACCACAACAAATTTACGACCCGCGTAATTATTACCCACGTTCGCCATGCGCCCCGGAACAATTGAAGGCGTTTATTCCTCGTGTATATCCTTCTTTCATTCGTCTTATTACGATGATTTCTTTTTTTATTATTACCTCTCGCGCGATCAGTGATTACAACGAACGTAATTAATCATCGCCTCTCTTGCTGGAGGATTGTTTGCGTTTTGTGCCATGCCTCGATATCTTATTGATATCATCAAACACACACACTCTCTGTAAGCTTATCGCGCGTTCAGATCATCGCGCCACGCTTGGACTCGACGCTTGTAATACGCGAACAAATTGTGTGTAAATACGAGCCGGTCAGATTCGAATTTGAATAATGTAGACGTTTTATGGGCGAACGTGCCCTTTTTCACGCGAGCGCAAATGCATTCGTGGATTGCGACGCTTCTCACAATCGTGGGCCCCAAAACGCACTCTCTGAAAAAAAAAACGAAGAGAAACAGAGAAAAACTGGTTATATCCAAACATGTTTGAGGTTAAGTTTTATTTTTGTATTAACGCGTGTTGAATGTGTAAATGTGTGAATATCAGATTACAGCGCCATCGTTTTGGCGTTACCGTAGCTGATTCGGATTGTCGAGAGTGTGTGTCCAATTCGGGCCCAACACAATCAGCCACGGAATAGATTAATAGAGTTGCGCATGCGCGCACCACTCGTACACAATCAGTCGGTGTGCTATCTGAGCGTACCAATCATGCGCGTACCTTCCTGGTTTGCTTGCTTGAAAGTCGTAAATTTTTCAGTTTTCCGAGCTTTTTATGTCTATGTTCGTGCATGTATGTATATACTGGAGATGTGGTACATCTACAGTAATAAATTTAGGTAAATTGCGCCCAATTATAGCCGACTGAGAGAACAAACTAATTTGATGCGAAATTTTCATAAAATACTTACCATCATTTACCATAATTTGAGTCGTCGTAACTTACTTCAGATTCGTAACAGAGATATGAATATGATGTTATTTTAAACATTGACTTTTCTACTATCTCTAAACAAAAGATAAATACGCGTCGCCTATTAGATCATGGTCAAATTTAATTTTTTAGTAAATACAAATTGCCAATCCTGTTATTGCGTATTCTGGATTGCTTCAAACTTTGATGTTGTGTAGCTACGTTCAGATTTTTGTAGGTAATCTGAATTTGACTTTATTTAATTTAGTCACTCCTCTACTATATGTGATCAAAAAATAAATCAGGGATTTAAATAGGAAATGAGTGAAATTTTATGTTTTTTTTTTTGAATTTTATCATAAATCTAATTAAATCTGTGGCGACAATCCATTGCCGCACAAACAATATTAGGATCAATTAACCACAATCACAATCAACATCAATAAACCATAATCTGCACGTAACCAACATCCGCCGAGACTAAACATAGGAAATGCTGACATCTCAAAATCGACACGGCGCAGCGAGATTGCGCCCACGTGTTCCGCTGTGACGAACCGCAGAAATGGTCGCGTCAGAATTTTCACCTGGTATATATATAGTCGACATTCAGTCCTTCAGTCATCCAGTCACTCAATCAGCTCGACACCGAAGATCGTCACCAAAGTCCACCACCGGCGAGCCCGACACCAGCAGCAGCCACCAGAAAGTACGTCTTCACAAAGAGTCTACACCGGCGCAAGCAGCCGCCGTCACCAGTGAGGCTCACATCAACCTGCCTACCCCGTCGACCAGTACGAGCCAATCGTCTCCAGCTGCCGCCTCCGCCTGGATCTCCTCGTTATTTTAATCTCATTCATCTTGTATTTCATTTCATGTATTGTGGTGCAATAAAATTCCCACAAATCCAATACAACCTAACCTTGCAATCGATCCTTAAACATCACCCTGTAGATAATTATCCAACATTAAGAAACATTTATAAACAGCAGAGAAGAACAAACGAAGAAGAGGCAAACTAATTGTAGGTGGAATTAGCCATAGATCTTAATCGATTTTCAACACCGCACGCTTTTGTTTCAACAAAAGTTGATTACGTGTGTGGAATTAGTAGCCGGTAATAGTAATGCCTCTTGTTTTTTAAGGGGCCCATCGACTGACTTGTGTATGCCAACCATCCCATACCGTCCACCTTGTCCCGTTCCCGTCCCAGTCGTCGTCGCAACCAGAAAAAGGGGGTGTGTCCCCGTGAGTAATTTGTTGAGTACTCTGAAAGGTTTGCTTAACCCGAGATTAAAACTAACTGATAATTACATAATAACCACGTTGGCGCGCCTCGCCGTCTCTGTCTTGCGCGCCCGCTCCTTCGAGGTGATCATTAATAACCGCAAGCAGACACACGGCCGACCAGAGAGCGACCGTTTAGTAATTTATTTGTTTAATTACTGATCCATAACAATTAAAACGGCTCGTTCAGGGAAGCAAGACGAAGGAAAGAACATACAAAACACTTGAGATGAAGATGCCTCTGGCATACCGTCCTTTTTTTTCTCAATCTCAAAGTCGAAGACATTGGTAAGTTTGACTTAACTTAAGTAGAATTGAAATGAAGGCATGGAATGGTATGCAATGGAGTGTGTAGAAATCATGAATTGGTGGTTATTAAATAGGCATTGCTTTACATTTGTTTGGTGTGTTCCCCTGTTGGCTCAATCGCATCCGTGAGTTTGCGGTGCGCGAGGTGCAGTTGCGCACCGAGCGCACGTCCGTTCGTACTTAGCAATACGCGCATGCGCGTCGAGACGCGACCATTTGTTAAAAGTAAATGGGCGCGCTTGTTATGCGACACCTACGCACTTGGCGTTGGTTTATTTCGAGTTTAACCGAGGGTTTATTGCAACTATTACTATTTGTTGTTTGATACCTACTTAAAGTTAAGCTATTGTTTGTAATTTGAATGGAATTGTGATAAAATGAAATTTGTCAATTCTATTTTATTTCAAATTTCAAACTTTGACCTAGCATAACTACGTTCAGATTTAGGATAAAGTCAAAAATTTGATGACATTTTCTTTAGACACTCTTCTACTATTATTAAACAAAGGATAATGTTGGGAGTTAAAGAGTAACTCTGTGAAACTTTGTTTTTCAAAAAAATGACAATTGCATTTTTTTGTTCTATTCTATTACTCCAAACTTTGAAGTAGTATAACTTCCTTCAGATTTATGTTACAGGCATGAAATTGACGTCATTTTAATAATTCATTCTTTCACTATTTGTATTTGAAGGATAAATTTGGGATTTCAATTTGGTCTATGTAAAATTTCATTTTTTTATGCGAAATTTTCTTTAGATCCAGAGATCGAACTTTTGCCCAAATTTAAGGTATCATAACTAACTTCAGATTCATACTATAGACATAAGTTTAAAGTCGTTTTTATTTGTGACTCATATTCTATCAGAATACAAAAGATAAATATGGGAGTTCAATTGAATCATGGTCAAATTTAATATTTTACATACCAAAATTGATTCATTCTATTTTATGGAATATTTTGGATCTTTCCAAATTTTATCGTAGTGTAACTTTGATCATATTTATGATAAAGTTCAAAATTTAACGTCATTTCATGCATCAACTCTTTCACTATTAGTAAACAAAGGATAAATTAGGGAGTGAAAGTGTAGCTGAGAGAAATTTTAGGTTTTTTATTGTTCCATTCTTTAACTTGAAATTTTGAAGTACTATTACTGACGTTAGATTTTTGTTAAGCACATATAAATAAACTCAAAATAATCACTACCTCATATACTATCAGAATGCAGATACTTCTCTTCATTCGAAATTCTCTTCAGTTTCAACAATACAACGTTTGTCCAACATTGAGATGTTATAACTTACTTCAGATTCATCCGAAAGACATAAATTTCATGCCCATTTAATTGCTATTTAATTGCTCTTCAGCTATTAGTAGTCTGAAGATAAATAGGGGAGTGCTATTAAATTATTGTCAAATTGATTCTTACAAACCGAATTTGGACAATTTAATTTTATTGAGTTTTTTACTTCCTCCAAACTTTGACGTATGTAACTACGATCAGATTTATGTTAGAGTCTTAAATTTGATGATATTTTCTTTAGACAGTCTTCTACTATTTGTAGACAACACAGAAATTAGGGAGTGGATGGGGAACTATATCATATTTCATGTCTTTCAAGAAAAATCAATTATATTTCTGTCTGTTAACTTAAAACTTTGACGTTGTGTTGTGTAGTGCTGTGTTGAATTTACAGAAATAGCACATTTTTCAAGAGAAACTTAGAATTACATAAATTCAGTCTTCTTAAATTTAAATGTATGACCAAAGACCAGTTAACTTTTAAACTTACTGAGACGACTGTATTTTTATTTTATTTTTTCGTTAAGCTCATATATGAGCATCTAATTCCTTTCGCACTTATCCGATTTTTATCACTTAATTAACCTATAAGCATCATAAACTACAAACACTAAAACAACACAACTGTTGATATCTCCAAGAAACTCTCATAAAATTAAGGATTTATGCGCATTAGAAGACGGAAATTATGAATGCTTATCGTATAAAATCTCTCAACGTTTCTAACTTTTGTCTTTTCTTTGTTTGCAAAGAAATAAAGAAACGTCTGCTGCTGCTGCTGCTCGTTTGATGCCTAATTATGCACGGTAACCGATAATTACTTACAACTTCCCGTCGCCAGAGCAGGCAGCAGCAGGAGGTGGTGGTGGAGAGGAGGACAGGCATCAAAAACCGGAAACGGAAATATTTTAATTTCCATTAGTAGACGCGGACGCCTGCAACGGTAGAGATAATCATACCATTATTAAATTATCTACAATTGACTTATGGTCGTACGCAGAACGTCAAATTTGTATTAATGAAATTGGCGTCCCGGGGATAATTATGACAAGTGTAATTAAAAACGAATTGCGTTAAAAGTATTCGTGAAATTATAGCTTAGGATTTTATCAGTTTTTTTTTGTTTCTGACTAATTTTTTTTTATTTCTTGTTAAAAGTAGTGACCTGTTTCAATCTTGAAATATGATGTGCAAAAAATGCATATATCAGTAATTTGAAATGCAGTCTTAGATTTATAATTGAGGAATAGGTAGAAGAAGCCTTGCTGATTAAAATGATGTCTTCATGAAGTATTAGCAGTTATTATAAAAAAAGTTATACACCTTCAAAATGTGAATTTAATCAAAAATTCAATTTTTACAATCTCCGCAAACAACTATTAGAAAACATTGATATTTGAGTAATTTTTAATAGAAGTCCCCGATTTATACTTGACAGACAAATAGAAGAAGAGTCTCCAATTATAATTTTACTTACTACAAGTTTGTACAATTAGTATGAAAAAAGTTATGCAATTTTTTTCCATTGTGTCTAAAATTCAATTCTTACAATTCGATAAACTGTTTTATACAATTTTTAGTATATTAATCATTTCTAACCTATGCCCCAGACAGCATGAAATAAGTTATACACCATCAAAGATGATCATTATCTCCGTCGAGCCTGAGGTACAATTTATATAATTTTCAAGAAAACCGATTAGAGAAAAGTTAATATATTATTGATTTCTGTATCTTGTCCTAGATTTATTTTTGACATCTAAATGGAAGAAGACTTCGTAATTAGAATGTAGTTTGCTACAACTTTTTCCAGTCAGCATGAAAGAAGTTACACAACTTCAAAGTTGGACTTTATCTCCATCGTATCAGGATTTCAATTTTTGCAATTTTAACAAAAACAGGTTGCGGAAAATTGATATATTAGTAATTTCAATTTCTTGTCTCAGATTTATCTTTCGTCGCTAGATAGAAGGAGACTACTTAATTAGAATGTACTTTGCTTCAACTTTTTTGCAGTCAGCATAAAAGATGTTACACAACTTCAAACTTTATCTTAATCTCTACCGTCAATTTTTTCCAATTTCTACGAAAATAAACTTCGAAAACTCTAATATATTAGTGATTTCTAATCGCTCTCCCATATTCATTCCACAGTTGTGAATAGTAGAAGAGTATCTGATTACTAGGTAATCACATTCAGGTTATTAGCAAATGCATGAACAATTTTTCACGTCATTATAATGTCACTATCAGCTGAACTTAAAAAACTTTCCTTAAAATGATACATTCCAAAATTCAAAAGGAAATAAATCCTAAATTTTATAAAATTTCCACTTGGCTATCATCTCATCACCTTCTCCTGTTATGCATCTCAGCTGTGGAAAGTCGTTTATGATGCTTATAGGTCAATTAAGTGATAAAAATCGGATAAGTGCGAAAGGCATTAAACGCTGTTGCGGAGCGCGCGCATGATGAACAAAAAAGAATTGTTGAGTTGAGGAAAATGATGAAATTAAAAAGTAAAGTGCAGCTGTGTGTCTTCCTGTAGATGCATGCGATGAATATGTGTGTGAGTGGAAGTTTGAGTATGTTTGTCGGTTG
>WSZQ02000001.1:3100011-3115174 GCA_019419845.2 Weissflogia rhopalogaster | reverse complement strand
TCAAGAGCAAAAAGCTGTTTAAAATTTAGTTCGTAGGAGTTAACATAACTTTTAGTTACTGAATTAGTGATTTTTTTAAATATAATTTCATGTTTTATTTACAAATATCTCGATAACTAACCGACAGATTTCTATGCAAGTTTGCTGAAATATTCTTCTAAACATGTACTTTTATAATTTTTATATCAAATTCATGTGATTTGATATTTAGAGCGAGAAATTGCAACAAGAAATTGTTAAATTCTCATGGAATCTTTTTTAAGAAGGATTAACGTGTTTTTGCTTTGTCTTTAGTTATATTTCAGTAACCAATAATTATAATGACTATAAAATGTCTACTTTCGTTTAGACTTAGACATTATTTAAACTTTCCTTCAAAAGTTAGGGAATTTAGACTTTTTATTTTCAGATCATTTTATCTGCAAGTTTTATTATTTGTTTTATTATGCGTTTATTAGTGTTATATCTTGACAACTATCCATCCGATTTCTCTTAAACTTTGCAGAAATATTCATTAGAACATGGACTTTCATAATTTAACAACATATTATTATTTTATATTTGGAATAGTAAAATACAAACCCTTAAATTCACGAGCAAACTTTATAACAAACAATGCTTGTATTTTATAAGCAAAAAAAGCTTATATCTCAAAAACTAATAGTACTATTATCATGAAATTCAGTACAAATATTCTTTAGTATATCTACTTTTGTCTATACTTAAGCATTATTTAAAATATCCTGGGAAATTCAATTTTCAACGAATCTAGACGTAAAAAAAACTTCTCTGAGTCAATAAAAACGTGAAAAAAACTAACCGTACTCAATTACGCCATTCCCTTCGTTAGAAATTCAGTCAAATGTCAGTCAGTCAATCACTAAAGTGTAACAATTGCAGTTAATAAAACGACGCGTCGCGACGCAGACTCGTTTGGAGCGTTTTTTTTGTTACAATTTAACTTTTGTGCCATTTGTGCCAACGTACAATATGTCGCACGCACGGTTTTTACCATCGCGTTTGCGCCGGTATCAAGTGGCTTAAGCCCTCGATGATTGACTCGTGAATGCTTTAATTTAATAATGGGGTGCTAACAATGCGCCTAATCTAGTTTCACGCCCCATGAAAAAATGCCAGAAGGGAGACGCCATTGTTGTGCGTGACCGAACGCGGTGGCGCGTGAAACTCAACACAGAGCGAAAAAATAATATGACAAAAGTCGTTTTTTATTCATTTCTACGTTTGCACAAACGTTCAATCAATCCGGATTCCGGCCAATAAAAGCGTTGCCTGTTCGCACGCAAACTGTACGCAGCCATTTTGCATTCGTTCGTTTAGATACAATGCTATATATAATTAATTGCAAGTAATAGTAAATACAGGCTAGATTTATAATGAAATTGTTATGTATAATTATAATGTGGATATTCTAAGGAATATTTAAGCAATATTAGATTGAAATTGATCCGGTAGTTATTAAGATATAACGTATTAAAACTGGAAAATCATCTAAATTACAGAAAAATTTAATGGTATATATGCAGATAGTTTTATGGATTGTATGGTTATTTGTGCCATATCTCGGTCATGATCCATCCGATTTCTATCAAATTTTGTTTAAATATTCTCTGAAATATGTAATTTCATAATTTGTTTAACAAGCTGAGCTGATTTTACATCTGGAGCTATAAATTGCAACAACAAACTTACCAGCCCTTTCCATTCTGGTATCTAAGTAACTATATGTTTTCGATTTTGCTTTTAAATATATCTCGTTACCTAATTATCAAATTATTATGAAATTTTTTGTAAATATTCCTTAAAACATCTACTTTTCACCTGTATTTAAACATTATTTAAAATTCCTTTAAAAACTCGTTCTTTTACACGTTTTATGTTGACTTCTAAATCTAGAAAAGAAAAATTAAGTCGTCAAGTCAAATTTAAGCTATTTGTTGCAACAAGTGAGCAGTAATGAAACGAAAACTAAAACAAAGTAGCAGAAAATGAACACATTCATATCAATCACGAAATATAGTGTTCACATAATTACCCAACATGAGGTGATGGATCGGAGGCTGCGTTTAAGCGGCAATTAATTAACAATTAGAATGGTCGAAGGTTGGCGTTTTCTGCAGCCGTCGATTACTAATCGCTTATTAATTAGCCGCACCAACATTAGCAACACAACAACAACAACAGCTCCTGCACATGCAGCTACATAGGTCTGCAATCCACCATGCAAAAACAGGCATGATTTACGAAAACTCTAAACGGCGGTGTAAAACGCGTAAAACGTGCGAAAACACGCGTGCGCCAAGCCAGTTTATGCAAATCGCAGCCATTGTGAATCAACGCCAATCGTGCCGCAGCCATGCCGTTGAAATATTTCAGCGAGTGTACAACGCGCATTGGCATATTTCAGCGAAATCAATTGCGTTCTCGACGAAAAAAGAGCGCGTGCGTTTTGCCTCTCCGGACATCGTCGTCGTCAGTACATAACTTTGGGCTGAGGATGCTTCGCATGCGCAGACTGCAATTTGTACACGAAAACAATAAAAAGACAAACGCTGGTTATAAAACTGCATTTTATGCAAATTCACATCTCATTCCTTGCGGATGTGCGATCACCGGAGTTCTCCTTAAATTGTATATAAACCACTTTTCGCAGTTGAAACGTGTGTTTAAAGGCATCCTTTGCGTTTGATCGCGCTTGATTTAAACTATGACCATCCATCCATCCATCGAAAGAGGGTGATTATTTACCAGATTGTATGGCGTGCAGTAAAACGCACGTCCTTTTTTTGCATTCAATTTTTACCGCCGTAGGTTTTTACGAGGCGTAATTATGTGATTACTATATTAGTTGCATTCTAATTAACATAATGACGCCGTTTTTACGGATACCTTGTGGTTATGGTTAAATTAAATTATAGCTAATTACACGATGGGGAAAAACGCCTCTAGTTTTAACAAAACTATGTAAAAACTTATTAATTCTTTCTTTTATTATGCTTAGGTTTTTCAAGTCAGTATTGTCAACTGCTTACAAATTAGGAAATAAAACTGCATGAAAATCATATTTGGCATTGTCACTGAAGAACATTTTTAGGACATTAAGAAAGTAGATATTTTAAAGTAAAGTTTCCTGAAAGTTTTATAAAAATCGGATGAGTAGTTGTGGAAATATAATGCATTAAATAAACAATGAAAACAAAAATCTTAAAACCAGAATAAAAAGCACAAAAAAGCACAGAAAATTTTAATGAAGCATATGTGAGGGTGAAAGTAGATGTTTTCAACAATATGTAGACAAAATTTCATAAACATATGAAAAATAATTGATCAGATATAACTATAAATAATTGTAAAAATCACAAAGGGCGCGCACCACTTAGCTAGGCCAAAAAAGGGACGCTCAGTAGCGTCGCGCGGTTGCCACCTCGGCTCGTTATCTTGGCGCGCAAGGCGCCAAATTCAAATATTAATGGCGGCCAGAAGTCAGCGCATCACAGCTCTGAACAAGTGACTGTAGATTAAAGTAGATGTTATCAACAATAAATGTACAACATTATGTTAAAGAACGATTATTCGTCCTTGAGATATCATTAAAAACAACTGTAAAAATCATGAAACTTGCTCTGAATACAATTTGCAGAAGAATATAATAGTTTGTTGTTGCAATTTATAACTCTATATATAAAATCAGTTTGGCTTGACATAAATATTATAAAAGTACATATTTCAAAAAATATTCACGTGAAATTTGCTAGAAATTAGATGGATAGTTATAGAGATATTACCTTGTCAATTGATGAAATAATAGAAAGTAATTATCTAAAAATCAAAAATATTAATTTTCCTCATTTATTACAGTTTCGACTACTTCTCAAAAGAGGGCGTTACACATCTCACTCGAGGCCACTCCCTCCCGACACTCACCGTAGTGATACGATTGCGGTGTAGCGTGACCCGACCTGCATATATGTCGAATGCCTATGTGGGTGAGTGGAAATAATTTAAGAAACAATAAGCATATTTCAGCGGGGTGTTGGTGATTTCACAAGTCAATTAGAGCGGCCCGGCTTCGGCGAATGCTCGCGTGCGCACACGCCATTAACCATTGGCGCTCGCAAACAGATCTGAATCACCAAACTGAGCTATACTTTGAGGTTAGAGTGCATTTTGTTACACACTCACTCGTACAACACACTTAATCCACCGTATTCTTACTCGACGTATTTTTCGTTCGAAGTGTGTGTGTGTGTGTGTGCGTCGGTTGTTTGTATTCAATTCTCCAACGAAGGCGAAGGCGGAGGCGCGTGCAAACGTGAAAAAGGTGTAAAAGGCGCAAGTAGAAGGATCTCCTGCACTTACGTGCGCTAGTGCGCACGCGCACTCTGACTACAGACTCGCGCTGCTCAGCAGTCAAACTCAGCGCCGCGCCGATACCCATATTTATACGCTTATAACTTTATTGTATAATAATAACTCTCTCACGTCGGCCAACACACACGACACGACTTTTGCCTTGGACATATATTCGTGTGCGTACGATTAGCTAGCCGCCGCCGGCCAGCAAGGATTGCTTACAGCACATTGCATGATGCATCTGCGTGCAATCAAATCATCTTATACACCGTATATGCGCGAATCAACTTACAAACGGAGACAAATCACGCGCATATCACCGGAAACACGATTCCTGCACGTTGCAATCATGGACAGACAAACTACTTAATTTGAGAACAACCTAGTTGTTAGTAATTTGCTTGGGTACTCTGGGTTTTATTTTCTTACATCTCATTAGCGAATAATTGTTATTAATCAAAATTGTCAACAGTGGCTCTCAAAAATCTTTTTTAGACAACACAGTTTTGGAAGGACTGGCATTATTTATTTTTTTGTAGATTATCTAAATTTATAGCCGTTTAATCGATTCATAAGAAAGAAAGCAGAAAAATATATTTCTAATTGTGAGTTGCTCTAGCGTCTTTAATTTTCATCGAAATCCAAAAACCAAAAAGTTTTTGGAAAGCTTGTGAAATTCCCTTGAATATGTTGTCATGATTTTTGAAAAAAAGTTCAAAATGGCATGTTGTTACACAGTTTTAAAATTAAACTGCATTATTTCGCATAAAACTTCGACTTAAAATCTGGAGAAAAAAAAATGTAAATATAATTTTCAAAAAACACTTGACGTCATATTCTAGAGAATTTAATTGTCTATTAAATCAGCTATCACACTTATCAATGGGTTAAGTAGAATTGTTTTTATCGTGTCGGCAAAGTTGAAAAACGCATTTTAATTTGAGTAAGCACAAAAATTTAATGTATGCACATTTTCGCTAAATTTACGATAACTTTGTACATAATGCAACTATCGCCTTGAAATTTTCAGGGAATATTCCTGAATAGTTTAGTTATGTACTAAGTCTATTTCCATTATAGTAATTATCATATTAATAGCTTTTTTGCCCTGGTAAAGTAAAAACTTTTCAATTATTTCATAAATTTTCAATAAAACAAACTTTAAATGACTAAATAAGCGATGATATTAATCCAAAAAAATCTTAATTAGTATCTGTAAACAATACTACAACTTATAATAATATAATAATTAAGTTTTCAACGAAATAATATTAGTTATCACTAAACAACAGTCCAAAGAATAGTAACAAATCCTCCTAATTAAATTTACATCTACTTCGCGTGTGTTGGTCATACTTTCAACGATTTATTGCTACAATCGCACTGCTGAACGTGTCGTGCGCGTATGCCCGCGGCCATATTATATTATTTCTATTAAATTAATTTTTCCTCGTTTTTAATTTGATTACCCCAACATTGCCCCAGCATAAACATAAAATACAAGTCTGTGCGGCGCATACGACGACGACTCGCACAGTTGGGCTTCATATAAATTGTAATTTGTTGTTGCAACTCGTAAATAAACGCCGGCGAATGCATTAATGTGTTAATTAGGCGACAGAGCAGGTGCAATTACTTTTAATTTGCACGTACACAGATATAAACGACGAGACGGCCACATAGGCACATCAGCATAGGTACACAGGCGTACAAGGAAAGAAAAAAGGCGGACAACTGCAACAAACACGGCTGCTATCTTGTACCAGCCGATGTATAGCAAATAACTACACATAAAATCCGCACTAAAGCGCACCAAAAGCGCCGTATTAAATTCAAATCGCAACGCGTTAAAAATCCATTTCGCGTAGGTGCAAATTAGTTGCAACTGATGCACGAGATTAGTGCACAAATTGGAATGAAAACAACGCCTTAAACAAATTGCTAGGCAATTAATTCGCGTTTGGAAAAATAAAAATAGTTGCTTCCTAATGAAATGAATGCCATGTTTTCACCACCTTGTTTTTTTTTCAATAGCTCAGCTGCGTAGTATATAAAATTGACTTGAATATGACGTTTGATATTTTCAAGAAAATATTAAATTGTATCATTTAATCGTGTTTTAATTGTAAAGTGCAACTTTTAGTACACACATTTAATTTAAACTACGAAAAAGATATGTAAATATAGAATTTTCCAAGGAAACGTTTTACGTTATATTCTAGAGAATTTAATTGTCTATAAAATGAGCTATCATCCAGCCAAATCGGATCAGTAGAATATTCTTAATCGTGGACACAATATCAAAAAACGATGTTGCGGGAAAATCGTAAGTTGGGTAAATATTTACAAATTAATCCATAACTTTTACACGTTTGCTTAAAATTTGATCAAATTCGGTACAAATATGCTTAATGATAGGCTCTTTCATATGTTGTCATTTATTTCAGTTTAATTTTGTTGCTCAATCACTTTTATTGCCCTTTAATTGCTCAAAATCATTTTGCCGCATTATTTCAGATTAAAATTACAAATTACGCTGTAACTTTTCTAATTTTCGTTCAAATTTGATGAGATTAGCTAAAAATATACTCCATAATATCTAATATAATAAAATATAGGTTATTCTCATTATATTTAAATTTTAACATATTTTATTGAGCATAGAATTTATGAGTTCAAAAAATAATTGTTCTTGCAACAAAAACAGGCTATAACTTTCACATTTGAGATTAAAATTTCATGAAACTTGCCACAAAAGTACTGAATAATAGCATCTTAAATATAATATAAACAGATATTGTAATATTATGTTTATGCGCTTCACTCCTTAAAAATATATTAAATAAACTAGAAATATTCCAGTAATCAGCAATAAGAAATAAAATATGGAAATTGAATATGACATATGGAAAAACAAGTTTTTCTTATACCATAATTGATAATTTTATTTGCATAATTGGCCGATTGGTTTTGGGTAATTATTGCATTTAGTTTACGGCAAGTAGCTAGCAACACATCACACTGAATAATTAAATAATCAAGCGCAACGTAATTAGATGCTATTAAAATCACGGCTGACCATTTTCGTAACAAAATCGTGAGCAAAAATTGCGAGCAATTCCAAACAATTTGCTAATTTGCATATTTAGTAGGCAAATGTTGCTTATTACGACCGGTAAAATCATAATTTTTTTAGCAAAACGTGCATAATCACTCACAAACAAGCAAGCGACGTATATACGATGATTAATGATAATTTGCTGCATAATTAGATGCAATAGAGACATGTATGTTTTATATCGTAAGTTTAATATTGTTTGAACGTGTTCTGTATATCAGCGTTATCAGATATATCTAGATTTAAGTAGTTATTGACTATTTCTTTCTTTTCTTTTGTTTGTATTTATTGTTTACATGTTAAAGCAAGATTATTTTAACTGGTACTGTTGAAAGTGAGCTCCTACAATCATGAGCCTACAACAAGGTGTTCTGTAAGGCACTAAACAGCCTACTATTATTGATATTACAACAATAAAGTCCCCATCGGGTGGATCCGCAGAAATCAGTGTATAATTAACCTTCTTCAAACCCTCTTACTTGGCACCAACGCCTACAGAGGCTGAGATATCTCTCATAATCATTACACATAAGGATTAAGTCATCCATCAGGACAGCAACTCAAGGTCCATCGAACCGGACCTCCAATTATTTTCATGATCCTTCGAACCGGATCTCCAGTAATTTTCATGGTCCTTCGAACCGGATCTCCAACTATTTTCATTTAATGTATTCATGTTATAAAGTACGTTAAATTTGTGAAAAGTTAAAAACAAATAACTTTTTGGTGAATGCGAACCGAATTTAGGCCAGTCGAATCACTCAAATGCAATGATTTAAACGAACTGCGAACGTAAACCTCGGCCGCTATTAGGTAAGCCATTAGGTGAACCATTGCAAGAACTTACAATAATCAAATGGAAGTTACTGATGAAAATTCCACAATTGATGAAGTGGAAAATTATTAATAAAATAGATTTTCCTCAGTTATGTGTTCAAAAGCATAAGTTTTCGTGGAAAGCAAGAAAAGGTACTGTTAGAATTGATTGAATCACAGCAATCACTTTCAGTCTTTCTTTTTTTATTGTTAATAATGTGTTAAACTTTGAAAAGTATAAAACCAAAACAATTTTTACAAATTGCCGTTTGCTTCACCTGAAACTGTTGTAAAACTGACGTTTAATTATCTATGAAGTTAGTAATGAGTAAATTATAACCAAATCGGTCTAAAATAACGTATTCTTTAAATATAAAGATGAACTGCTTTATAAGCCTTAAAATTGCCTTAAAATCAGTGTCATTTAGATACTAAAAAAATGGACATCAAACACATAATCTTAACAAAACTTTAATTTTTCTTGTCTTATCATATTGTTTGTAGTATTATTGGGTAATCTTCATTATCATTTTCTAAGAATTCAAAGGAAACTTATTACCTTCTCTTGCTATTATTATGTTATGTTGTTGTTGTTATTATTATTTCATATTATTTACTTTAACATTTAAAACGTATTTCTACACCATTAAATTAACCAAAACCATTTAAAAACAATAATTAAGGTTAATTTTCAACGTTTAAACTGCATTTATCCTGATTATACTAAAAACAACTCTTCGTCTTTGGTCATCTTAACAGGCTTGAGAATAAACTTCATAATATATAGAAAGTGTAGCGTTAAAGCCCCTCAAAAAAAAAAGAAAATAGGAACACGATTATATGATTAAAGTATTAATTTCAAAGAGTTAGCTTGTAATCACACGCTGCCTGCGCGCGCGCTGGATGTAATTACGCGCGGGGCTGCTAATGTGTAAATAATTACGGCGTTTTGAAGCCGTTTTCACGATCCGTATCAAGAGCAAACGGCTCTCGCTACATACAGACAATGTGGAGTTTTTTTTAATGCTTCCCATGGAAATTTACGTTCAACAAAGCAACATTGTGTTAAAATTTCCGAAACACCGCAAATGTTTTGGAGACACCCTGTGTAATGTCAGTGCAAACGTAAATTATACCCGAAACTGTTCGACTTATTATGTTCCTTTTTAATGCGGTGGGCAGTTTCAGGAATTATCATAATTCGTTGGTTGTTTTGCGTTTCAGTGCTTTCGACTTTGTGTGAGTGCTTTTACGATTGTATGTACGAATGTGTGAGTAAATGTATATAAGCACGTATGTATGAATGTATGTATTTGTACGTATGTATGGTTGTATGAGTGTGTGAGTGAGTTTGAGTGCGTGTGAGTGTGTATAATATGTGTGTTTGTGTTATATATGTTTGAGTGCAGGTTTTTGAAGAAGGTTTGACTTGGGTTTTTTTTTCGGGTTTTTCGCTTCTCGTCTCTTGCCTTTTCGGTTAGACAGTCTAATTTGCTGCCGGTGCTGTAGCCGGTGTCGGTGCCAGTGTGGTGGTAGTGGAATAACAAAAGTCACAAGTGAAGTGTTGAGCCAGACAAAAGCAGACGACTTGTGAAACTGAAACGCCTGCGTTGATTCTCCGATTCTTTTTGGGTTTTGTTTAGAGTTCATTACACGTATTCGTTCTCGTAGAAATTGGATTGCAGAAGTCTTGGATTAAGAAGTTTACATGTCGGCATGTAGGCTTATAGGTATGTGTTGTTTTGATCGATAGAATGTGTGGGTTTCCGACCCGACAATTTTACTTTAATTCAACTCCGTTTTTTGGTATGACATTCGTGGTTTCCAAGTATGTTGTACCTAAATTGGTTCATTAAGAGCTTATCGGTGTTGTGATAGCCACGTGTGATGTTCTTTTTGAATATTTAGAGTTTATTAGCTCATTTGTAATGTTTAATTTAATTTTCTTTTTACAATTTTTTTTTATATTATACCAATTATTCTGTGTTTATTTCTGTAATTGTATTAAGAAATAATGTCATATAGTTTTTTTTATATGAAGGTTTTAAATGTTTTTGAAGCTGAAAGTCTTTTAATTAAAACTGCATTAAATGCCTTAGTATAGGAAATAATATAAAATTATGTTGATTATTAACTGTTGTATCAATAAAACTTTTTTCTTATTTTTATGGGACTAAAAACGTTACATTGAAACAAATTACTATCGGAAATATATACAAAGGTTTAAAATATGAAAAATACACACTATTTTCTTTTTATTTACTTATTAAATAACGAATACACCTTAAAAATCTTGAGATAATTTCCCAAAAATAAGTATTCAACATAAAACTATGAACATTTTACTATAAATATAAGAAAAATAACGTCGGGACTATAAAATATCAATATATCTTTACTTTTAGAACGTTAAATTGCTTAATCTAGCACAATTTATATATAAATACGTACAGCCTGGCCGTAGTAGGGTAATTTTGCGTTTCTTATCAATGTAACCATTCGAAATGTTCCACAATTTCAGTAACATTGTTTTACAATTGTTTTACTTATATAGAGGCCATTAAATTAGTGGCAAAACATATTTTCAAAACTCAAAAAACTTTCTAGAGTCTGAAAAGTAGTTGCAAATTCCAAAAGGAATTTGTCTAAAGCCATAAATATGGTTCTAAACGTAAAAAATAGTTTTTTTTAGAACAGACTGATACTTCTAAATGAAGAAGAGTACTCTTCACACTTTAAACCGTGAAAAGAACATTTCTAAAGTCAATAACCCATTTAAAATGAAGGAAAACACAATTCTACGGCCAAAACGCGTTTAAATTAAAGAAACAACATGTTAAATGACAAAACCCTTTAAACGGTAGAAAGAATCGTTTTAAAGGAATTTCTAAAGGCTAAATAAACAAATAAATGTGTAAAAAACTTACCACCAGGAAATCGATGTGGAAATATCCGTCCGTGTCGTGATAACAACCACGGATACAACGGATAGCTATCCCGTGGCTGCGTGTGTTGCGCGAGAGGCGGCTGTGGGAATCCATGTTGGCCGCCGCCGAAAGCCGCAGCGATCGCGGCACCCTGCAGGTGGGCGGCCAACGCGAAGGGATGCTGCCCGGCGGCGGCCGCCGCAGCTGCCGTCGCCGGATGGTTGTGCATCATTTCGGGCTGCAGAAAGCCGTTCTTCCCAATCAACGCCGGGTCGTAGGTGGGCGCCGGCCGTACAAGCGTCGGATGGCCGGCCGGTATGCCCGGCACCATGATCGGCGGTTTCGGCGATGTGTCCGGTGAGCGTGGCGGCGAGGCGTAATGTTTCGGCGACGCTGTCGTATTCAGACGATGCTCCGTGTCGCTAGCGGGTGAAAGCGGCGCTGAAGATTCGGAATAGTGCATTGGCGACGTCTGCGGACTGACCGCCGTTGTCGCGGGTTGGTTATTACCGCCGCCAACGATCGAATCGATCGAGAAGCCAATCTTTGGCTTCGACGGCACGGCGACGATCGGCGTCGGCGCTAGCGGCATCATCGTCAGACTCATTTGGATGTTCCTTCAATCCTACAAAAGTCCAGAACTTGTGTTTTAAAACCACTTTTTGTATTAAAACCAAAGCATTTCGCACTGTAAAGTCCACCTGCACATGTACACTGTATTTTTTTGGTCCTGGCACTTTTTCTAGCTACGATTTTTAGTTATTACTTGGAAAGTTTTGACTATACACTTTTAAAGTTTAAAAGTTGCAATTGTAGAGGATCAAACTTTAAAACCTCCAATTCTAGACGTTCAAACTTCAAAAGTTCTAATACTATGTCACACTGGTAAAGTTCCGAAATTCCTCAGAACCTTAAAAGCTCCAATCTGAGACGAAAACTGTTCATTAAATGTTCACTGCACTATAAAACCGTATAAACCGTGGTAAAACCAGAGTTAAACTAGGGTTAAACGTTTAAAAACTCGTCCCGGACGATGTTGCTGATGATGCTTGTCGGTGGGGTGATTAAAAATTAAACTGTCGAACATCAGCGACATGCTACCGTCACCAACACTTGGGAGATAATAACCGAGTACTGCCACTAGACCGACCACTCGAACCCACCGGGTGGGGGAACTTTTTGCTCAGCGCTAGACCAGCCCATAGAGAGGGGAGCCTTGCACGCAATATGCCTGATTGGCTGCGTTCACTCGCCAGCCCTCCTCTACAACGCACAATCCTCACTGGTCGCCGTCGCCGCGCCGAACACACCCTAAACCGCCGAGTACATAGAAGGGGGAACGACTCCGCCCCACAATTAACACCACGGCTTTATGTCAACCTCTTTTCAGCTCCAACTTTTCTTGGTTCTTTTCTTTTCTGTGTGTGCATAACTAAGGACCATTTTCTCTTCTTCGAATCTCCAAAGGCCTCCTATATCGCAGTATATGTGTATGTTTATGATCTTTGGTTGTGTACAATCTTTGTATATATATAATCGTTGTATGTGTATAATTTTATATGTATTTGATCTTTGTATGTGTTCGCTAAACTGTAGAGAGTACGTTGACATTTTTATCAGTTGTCTTCGTCTCTTTTCAGTCTTTTCGAAGCAGTGAGGGCGTGTTTCTCGCATGTTGCTGCGCATGCGCAGTGTTGTCGAGGTGCGGTGAGTTTATGAGTTTCCCGAATGAGATGTCAAAGCGTGTTGAGTAAATCCGAGGAGTCGAGCCGTTTATATCCCTCATTGTGTGCGTTTTTCTCTGTGTGTATGTGTCTGTGTGTTTAATCATGTACGAATGTATCTGAGTGGGTTTGTCTGCGGCCGAGTGTGTTGTAGTGGATTTGAGTGCAAGTGCGACTGTGTGAATAAGGTATAAGTGTAAAAAAGCTTAATTGAAATTTATTGCGGATTATGGAAAACTCATTTCCGTGCGCGCATTGTTGTGTGCTGCCATCGTCGAAAACGCAAACTATCAATTAGCTAACACTAGTTAAGGTTGCACAACCTTAACAACCTCACACAAACACACATACGTGTATGTATAGGACGCAATGTAAGAAGAAGAATTAAATAAGTCATTAAATTGTGATTGGTACCGACTTTTTTCATCATTCTCCTGCATTCGCCTACTTGCGCTTTTATTTATTGATTCCTTATCGTTGGTTTAATAAGGAATTGTGATTTGTATTTGTCACATTTTGTGATTGGGCCGTTTAAAGATTGATGTGACTAATAAGCGCCTAGTTATTAAATGATAATAAACATTTCAATTATACGATTTCTTTAATTAAAGGTTTTTCAATTCATGTTTTACGAGAGGGGACATTTTCTCTAATTATGTTAAAAAAAAAAGATTCAACTTTTTGATGCTTTAAAATTGTTTTAAAATATTTAGAAATTTGAAATTATATAAATGTCTGTTGCAAGTTTTAAACGACAATTACAAGAAATGAGAAATGAGGTTATTACTACATCAAAATAGTGTGAATTAGGTGTATTTTATTAATTGTTTAATGCATCAACGATTTTTCAAAGGCGTTTTTCTCAAAAGTTTGTTTCTCATATCGGTAACATAAATATCTCGATAAATTCTCAACCGATGATCTTGTCAGTTTATTGTGATTATTGTATTTATAATTAGCCCTTGTTCCAATATTATTTTTCTTCGATTGTTAGTTTTAATGTTTTGGACATTAGAACGAATTTTTCTTTGAAAGCAAATTCCTTTGGAGCAAATTCCCAATTCGCTAAACAGTTTCTTCATCACTAGAAGTTCTTTTGATACCACAACTTCACCGTATGTACCCACATCTGATATGTTTGTGTCCGAGAGAACCGCCTTTCCACCTTTCGGCATTAGGCCCATTCTCCTACTATCATGCGTCTCCACCTCCCCGGGAAAAAAGGAATTACACAATTGCATATACAGCAATAATAATAAACACCACACCATTCACAGTCAGAATTCCCAGGACCACCTTGCATTTATATTTTAAGCTTATTTCATTAGGGTAGCTTGGCGTCTCACGCCGGCGGACGAGGTTCATGTCCTCGGGGCGGGCATCACACACTGTGATTATTTTTCACACAACATCTTCACACACTCACCTACGTACACACACACACACATATACACAAACGCACTTCTTCTAAACTATATATATATATAACAACAATATATACATCAACAACTCACCTCAACCAACAAATAATTATATAACCACAAAACATACTTGTAAAAAACAACAATACAAAAAGGATACAAATAGATACAAAACATATCGACGTCGGAAAGACCTACAGAGGTCGATAGACATTAAAATATGTAATATTATTATATTAATAAAGAACAAAATAAACCAAATGACTAATTTTACAACAAAACGGAAGGAAAACACAATGTTCTATCAGGAAATTGTTGTGGAAATATCGGTCCGTGTCGTGATAAACACCACGGATTCAACGGATTTTCTTTATTTGTTGAAAATTTCACTTATTGCTACTTTTATAGCTTTTAAAAGTAATAAATACTGATTTTTTTTTTGTAAATTTCCCTGAATTTTTAGTATATTATTAGTATGAACAAACTAAATTAGTATGAAAAACCTTCGAAATTGTGTTTACGAAACTCGTTTATGATATTAAATTCAATAATTTTTAGCGTTGAACAATTTGAATTCAATTATTTTCCTAATTAATTAATGTGTAATGAGCCGAAGAGAAACCATAAAATAAACAATTGATAAAAAATAGCGTTTTTATTTGTGCAAATCACGTATTCATTGTCTATATAATTGTATATTTTTACGCTTAATAAAATTAATCAACGAAAGTTAAATAAACCGATTCTATGCGATAGATTAAAAACAATTCCGAGTATTTTATTAAA
>WSZQ02000001.1:3046081-3099911 GCA_019419845.2 Weissflogia rhopalogaster | reverse complement strand
AAATACGCATTTCTCACTCTCACCTGGAATTTGTCTTCCCGCGAGAAATCCGTAGCATTCCACGGTCTTTGAAATATATATTTTTTGTATTTTTACAAGTATTACCGAAGCTGAATTCTTCTCTGGCTGGTCACATCCCACACTTTGCAAACCACTGCCATATACACCATATAACATTTTCCAAAGTCTAATCATGATTAACGCAAAATGTGTCCATAAACGCCAAACTTATCAATTAAATCATACAAATTTCGGCCAAGCGTTAGCAAAATGTCGCAAATTACCCAAACTGTTCAAACTTTGTACGAACTAAACTTCAAACTCCTATCAAGGCAATTAAACTCGATTATAGGCAACAAATTATAATGAAAGATTGTAATTTGATATTTCAGACTTTTCATACTACTTTCCCATTCCAGAGAAGAAGAAAAAACTCAACAATTCCCTTGTGAAATTCTAAAATTTCCGTCACCATTTTCGATATAACAGAAGAGAAAACCAATTTATTTTCACGGTGAATTATGGTTACGAAACGCGACGCGGTGCGCCGCCTCCGGCAACATTCAACATGTAACACGACCGTCATCATACCATGCCGTTACTCCTCGCCTTGACCCACTTCGACCTTTTCCACCCGGATATACATGTAAATGATCGGGAAAACCTGTCAAATGTGAATTAAATGTCCGCATGAGCACGCCATGGATAAGTCCATAACATCGTCGTCGTCGCATCGGTTGTAGAGAGATAGAGAGAGAGAGAGAGAGAGAAACATGTGAATATTTTAATACGGTTTCGTCGAACGACCGCAGTGAGAGCGAATGCAACAGTTTCAGAGTTTCAGAGGAATTGTGGTTATTTGCAAGCGGTAAATATGCTGAAGTTTGATAAAAAAATGCATGTACTTCGATTTTCAGCATGTGGTAGAGATTTCGAAGCGAGTAGAACTATAGTATTGTGTAATATGTTGATGCAAAAGTAAAATCAGAGAATATATTCAAAAGGTATTTTCTAAGCTTTAATTGCGGTCAGTTTTTTCTTAAATTTGAAAGTATCGATATTTAATGTAAAAAGTAGCTTTGCTATAAAAATTTAAAATTATCGATCGTTACTTTTTGGATATCGGTTCATATTGCAATCGTTACTTTATGTTGTCAAAATTTAAAAGTATAGATACTTTTTGAAATCGATGTTTGAAAGTATTGATTCTTCTTGGAATCAATAGTCCAGGAAAATTTACTCCTAGCGCCATCTTTTAACATTTTTCTTTCAAGAAAAACCAACTATGCATACAATCTATTAAATTGATGATATAATACGAGTCGAATCAATCAATTAGATTCATTTACATATATAATAGATTTCTCATTCATAAAAGAAAATTGTCAACGTTGAAATTAAGATATATAGAAATCCGTCGTTTGTAAATATAAATCGATGTCAATAAAAAATTCCGTTCAATTTTACATCGACATTTATGGCAAATATGTATAGATATCGAAACACGTTTTCCTGCACGTGTCACCAATGGTAACTCAACATGGCGGGTGGGCGAAGGCCAGCGATGCGACTCAGGTCAGGCACGCCGGTGCCGCAGAGCGTTGGAGGCAGCGGGTGGGCGACGACTGGCGGCGGCAAACGGCGGTGGCAGATGCACTGACAGCGCATTTGTGCAGCGTTCGCGCTGCATGTACACGCAGTGTTGGGGTTGGGCTGCGCAAGCTACCATAACACACAACACAAATCGATTACCGTACCATGAACGCGAAAAATTATCGCGATTAAAAACGCAATCAGGAAAATAAGAAAAAAAAAACTCTAATTGGTCACAAGAAAAAAAAGATTAAAAATCGTAAACAGTGAAACGCCGCCGCCTATCTTAGTCTAAATAAAAACACTCAGTATGTGAGTATATAAATATATGTGTGTGTGTGTGTGTGATAATAAACAATTCGCAAACTAAAAACATTTTGAACGTTAATCTTTGAGACAAACATTACAGTAAATTCTCTCATGGTGTGGAGGAGTAGAGCGGTAAAATTAAAACCATATTAATATAATAAAATAACAAGAACTACAATAATAAAACAAAAACAATATAACGAAGAATAAAATAAGGGAAAACAAAAAAAAGTGGTTAAAAATGTTGCGGCGGGCAACACACCGTGGTTATTGGTACGCCGGCGATCCGAGCACACTCGCCGCCGACCTGCAAGCGTGGCTCGACGCCGCGAACGTGACGGCAATGGGGGCGGCGCGCGCCCTCATCGTACCGCACGCCGGCTACGAGTACTCGGGCGCGTGCAGCGCGCACGCCTACCGCCACATCGATCGGCGACGCGTGCGTCGCCTCTTCGTGCTTGGCCCCTCGCACTACACGCCGCACCGCGGCTGTTGCGTGCCGACGGCGGCGGCGTACGAAACGCCCGCCGGCGGGCGGCTGCGCGTCGACACCGCTATCGTCAGCCGGCTGCGCGCCACGCGCCACTTTGACGCGCTTGACGTCAGTGCCGACGAGGAGGAACACAGCGTCGAAATGCAGTTGCCGTTTATCGTCAAGGTCATGGATGCGATTAACCCCGTCGACAATCCACCACTCACCCCCGTCAGTAGCACGAACACCTCAACCACCAAGAGTACTACTGATGGTATGACCACAGACAGCAACCTTAGTGATGGTAACGCATCGATAAATTTACCATCGCCCACAACCAAAACTACACCCAAAAATGAAATAATGGTGGAGGCGCCGGACACCGACCGCAACTACACGATCGTCCCCATTATCGTCGGCAGTGTGGATCCACGATCCGAATGCATCTATGGGGAAATCTTCGCCGAATACCTACGCGACCCTGAGAATATCTTTATAGTCTCTTCGGACTTTTGCCATTGGGGCGGAAAATTTAACTATACGCTCGGCAGCGACGCTCCGCAAATTGATCAATTTATTACGAATCTCGACCGGCGAGCTATGGACGTGATTGAATCGCTTAATCCCTGCTTGTTTCGAGACTATTTGCAAGAGACGCGAAATACGATCTGTGGTCGCAACGCGATTTCGATTCTCCTGAACGCCATCACTCAGGCGGGTTACACGACCGACAATTCGACGATGAAGTTCCTCGACTACAAACAGTCGTCCGTATGCCGCAAACCCACAGATAGTTGCGTCTGTTATGCGGCTGCCGCCTTTGTCGTGCATGGGAATCAAACCACTGCGAACGGACATCGCTGAACATCCTCTCTCCTGCTAGCTACCACTCGATATTCGACTTGTACCAGTCATCATACTCTTGTTATTTATACAATGTATTACCTATGTTATAATAGAGAATATTGATGAACTTTATTACAGGATTTATTTCGAAATCAAATTTCTAGAAAATATCCTTTCAAATTGTTTGTTCATTCGAAAGCAACATGTTTGTTCAGCGCTGTGATACGCTGACTTCTGGTTGCCATCAATATTTGAAGTTGGCGACCTGTGCACCATGATAACGAGTCGAGGTGGCAACTGCGCGACACTACTGAGCGTCGTTTGGGGCGAAGTACGTCACGCGCGCCCTCGATTCGACCTGGTTCTTTCTTATCCAACCGTGACGCGAGTAGGTTGTAAGTCTTGTGTGTTCAATAAATATTTGTTAAGTTTACCACCTTGTCGTTGTGAACCTGTCGGAGAATTAATGCACCCTGGCTATTAATTTAGAGCTCGTGGATAGAAACGCGAGTGCATATAGAAATCATTGTGAAAGACGCAATACACGCGAACAATGTTATGAATATCTTTGAAATGAGTCCCAGTACATAAATTCAACAAATTATTCTATAGTGTAAAGTGAAGTCTATAAAAAATGAAGAAGAGAATAGAAAATGTCAAAAGGCAGACTGCAGAAAATTACGCCGCAGAAACCATCCCACTATCTACAAACATCACAGCGACACCGACGCAATGCAGATCCTCTCTCTGTCTCTGCAGACACGCAAAAAATCTCTTATGTAAATTCATCCCTCTACAATTCCCATAAAAGGCGACCCCGTCTTTGTGTGCATTCCTCTTTCTCAGCTTTTATGGAGTCGTTACTTCTAGAGTAATCACGCAATAACGACCTAGCATAAGACATAAGACAGTACAACCGCCTCCACAGAGAGACCAGAAATAATCCCATTACTACGCGTTATTATATCCGACAGGCAAAAAAGTAAGTGCAACTACTGAATAGCCGTACCACGTTTCACTAGCATTAAATAATTTGATAAAATGCATTACACCAATGAAAAAATAAAAAGAGGTAAAATGGCTAAATTTATAGGCCACACAGGTGGTAAATAAAAATATTGCTTATATCCAATTTCCGATAAATATCGCCGGCTTGGTTAAGCAGGACCGAACGACTGGGGAAAGAGAAACAACAAATCCATGGCGGAGTAAGCAAATTTGTGGGCTTCCGCCGCTTCGCCCTCTTTTTTTTTCATCGCGTATACTTGGTCCATTTAGGAGATGCTGTTGTAGGAGTTCTAGTCGTGCCTGAAAGGTTGGTGGCGGCGTTAAGGGAAAGAGGGAAAGCCGCGGCCATCCCGCAGGCGCGAATGCAACAAGTTTATCTATAAACCGAAGGACGGAGACAATCGGGCGCAAAAAGCTTTACGCTTGTTGCATACGCGTTCGTTCGATCGTTAAGGTAGAAAAATGTTTCCCTATATAGTAAAAAGATAACAAAGAGGAGGATATTAATAAATATAGAAAATATATGTCAAGTATAATTTAGTATAATGAGAATAATAAATGCATTGAACATTAGGAGGAAGTTGGAGAAAGCATCGACAATTTTCGAATCGAAATTTATCGATTTGATAACAGTAAATGTCGGTACTTCTATTGGGAAAAATATCAAAGCATATGAAATTAATACCGAATTATAGGAATTAAGTATTGAAAACCTTTGCTGATGTCATCTATGGAAACGTTGGACATTGATACTAATTAATATCAAAAGCCGTCCCTTACGACATCTAATGGCAAAATATCGAAACATAAGTTATCTACACTTTTAATTTTCATAATATTCTTTAGGTCAAATATGTATCAAAGTGAAGTACCGATGCTTATCGATATCAATATTTTTGACACTAACCAACTTCACTAGTTTTTATTCGACTTAACATTTTTCGCAAATGTTCTAAGCGAAATCGAAACGTGTGAAGCCGAACAATAAAAGCGCGTGCTGTGCGCCGAATAGGTGTTGTGATGGCGCCAACTATGCGCCTAGCGAGTGCATACATAACGTTACTCTAGAGTGGAATCCACGCCACTCGAGAGCAAAGAGTTAATAATATATAACCCTAATGGCTAGGCCGTAATTACTGTAAAATAACCTTAAATAACAGCAATACCCCAACCAATATTATATGATTATTATACCACAATCGAAACAAAGTTATAAAAACTCATTAAATATCTCCTGGTAAAAAAATTCCCCAAAACTTTGTCTTATAAAACAAATCAAAACAAACAAACTAAAGCTCTTCAAAACTTCCAAACTATTGAAAAATTAACCTCCTTTCAACGAACCTCAAGGCACTCTCAACATCAACGCCTTATAGAAAATTTCCAAGAAATAAAAACGGATTTCCCAAGAAAAGAAAACAATATAAATTATTCTCGATAAGCACATGCAAAGTAGCTAAGCAAATATCGATTTCCCACGGGTAGCGGGCGATGCTTTAAAACTCGCTGAACGCGATGACAATGGCGTAAAAATGGCTCGTGACGTGCGGGTTAACCGTGAAAATAATACGTTGATGAAAAGTGGGCAAGGTAATTCGATACATTCTTTATACACACGATACACACCCTTGACAAACACGCCATTCGAGTCGAGTAACACACACCACCCACAGCGCCACCTATATACTCAGACCTACTAATTTCAAGAAAAATTACGTTTTTTAGGGCATCCACAGGCCATTAAAGATAATCTCGTAAAATAGATTGCCGCCAAATTTCGACACTTACTGATAACGTTATAAAGTTAGCATACGAGTATCATAACCACACCCATACGACGCGACGCATCTCTTCATTTGCATTCATTAAAACATTTTCCAGCACGGGTCTCAAGGTAGTTTGTAATTGAACGCGAATTCCAGGTGTGCCCTCCAAGTTTTAACTGCCGAGAGTGTTAAGCATTAAAAATTTGCTAATTATCTAATTGGAATAACAAAAGCTTGCCGCTGAATATTAATATTAAGTGTGCGAAGGAAAAGTTTGGTGCAATAATGTTGCGCGAAAATATTGTTCGAAGATTGGAATAATACAAAATTTGCATCAGACATGGCACATGGAAGTGTTTTGAATTATTCATTGATGTACTAGTACTAAGGGTTAAACTTGCTTATATTAAGTTTGAATGTAAATTTATTGGAAGTTTATATTCTTTCCTTTTTCGTTCCTGTAAATCAGTTTCAGGCAATTTCGTGAGGCGCAAAAACTTTTAAATAGAATTGACAAGTTCTATAAAGAAAAATGAGCTCAATACGAGTATATTCATAGTCAAATCAATATCAAATTTCAGAAAGTGTCTCTGTGCAAGAGGAGAATGTGGAACGACCACATTGACAAAATGCAGACCGAAAGTATCTCGCGATTGGTGAAAGAGGGCAGACCACAAGAAAAGCGCCACACCTGCAGGCAACCAAAAAGATGGTCCGATAGCTGGACATCAATATCCCAGGAGAAGTGCCAGTAAAACACAAGGTAACCAGCTTAACATAAGAAGAAGTCTCTGTACAACAAGGGATAATGAAAGGACCTTATTGCCTCTATTGGAATGATTGATAGAGATATTGGTAATATTTGTAATATAGGTCAATCATACATGGTTGTATAAAATGGTGGGAATCTTGTTATGTATATGTTTTTAGAGGTTAATTTTCACCAGAGAAAAAAAAATTCTAGCTGCGGCTCACTTTTTTAATAAACGTTTTTAGCGGCAACCATGCTTAACTTCCGTTTCCGAGATAATGTAATTGTATTGTTACTAGAGTACACGAGCTCAGTAATGTTTCATTTTTATTTAGTTCGAAGGCGGACAATGCGTGAACGCCCCTTGTTAAATTCATTTTTACGGGTACTAACTAATTTTGTTTTAACAAAAAGATTGTTTGTCATCATCCTAAAGTGTTCAGATATGTTACATCACAATTACAATATTTTATATTACAAGGGCAGGCTCACCCCGTGGTAACTCCAAATTCATTTTAAATTGCTTTTAAAGGGTAATGCCAGGATAGTGCGTCGTCTCTCTTTACAAGCATTGTTTTTAAGCCTATTCTACACGTCTACCAAATTTTATTCCGATCGGAGTCGCCACGAAATGAGCCTCCCCTTGTTAATCAGCAACCAACATTTTTGCAATTAAATAATCAAACAGCACTCTTATATCCAATATGTGTTGTTTGAAAACATTAACAATCTATCAAATTATTCCACGATAAAAAGATAATCGTTTTCGTCTACCTCAAAAAACCGATCTCAACAAGCAGTTACCGGCTGTAATTCGCAAATGCCGTGTCAAAAACCAACTTTTCACGCTCGCAACTTTTTTCTTACGCACCAATCACGTTGCATAAAAGCACACATAAATTCCACTTGGTTTAATCTCATGTGTGCACACGCCTCTTGTCGTTATTGTGTTGCTAATCACATGTCTAGTAACGACGCGTTTGAAACACTCACGAAAACACTCGTACTCTCTCAAAAAAAGCAAAAGTTAACATACATGATACACACTCGTATAGGTAAACATCGAATAGGTAAACACACCCTCAAAAAGCACTCAATAAAATCGTAAACTTTCATCCGTTGATTCGTCAAAGTTTTCCTTTTTATTAGCCAATAAATACGAAGTGAACGAAAGTTGTGGCAAGGCAAATGAAGAGGAAATCAACAGTCACGTTCGCGAATTATAAGTTTGTAATCGCATTTAAGGTATGCAACGGGATGTAACGCCAGTGGAATTGTTTGTTTATGAATCATTTGGTGGTATATATATTATACCACACATATTTCGATTATTCAATAGGAATATTTGTAAACACCTACATGTTTTTTTCGTGAATTTTATCAACGAATTCGTCGTTGAGTTATTTGAAGTACAACGCGAAAATGTCGCCACCAATGTGAGTGAAATCTGCTTATCTTATCAGAGTTTAATTTCGTTAAAAAACTGGTTGAAGTATGTGTAACTGTGTGGTTGTGGGAAACCAGATTTTCGTCAGATTGAGCAGATTCTGATTCAAACATGTTATTCAATTTTATATTTAGCAAAGTTCGTTAACATTACAACAATATACATTTACACAACTTTAGAGTTTTTAATTTAGAAAAGAATCTAAGCCCATACTATTTTAGGTTAGGTAATATAGGACTTAACCTCAGTTATTGTTTTTTTCGTAGGAAGTTAAGAAACGAATAACGCAAAGTTAACTTCTAAACATTTTCGTCTTCATTTCAAAAGTTTTAATTTTATTTAACAAAAAAGTTTATAACCTGTGTGATTCTACCGTAAAAGCAGCCAACGTAAAATGTTTTATATTAAATATCCCGCTAATTTTCTCATGGTTCCATGTAGAATCAGAAAGGAAATGTGTTAATACATATTTGAAATAATTATCACATTATGTGATCCAAGATATGGGCAAAAAATAGTTTGATTGTTCCCATATAAATTACATTGCAAAGGTGCAAATATGACTATATCGCTGTTGGAAAAGCGGTTTGAGACCCAACTGCTTTTCCATGTCAGAAGACGATTAGAACCGAAGATAAACAGGCAAGTGCATATGAAAAAAGGAGAAGAAATCCCGCATGCACTTAATGCATTGAAATGTATTTCTTTTACATTTCTAGGTTATGACATTCAATAATTCTTGAAAATTTTAACCTCAAGGGTTAACCTCTAAATATATGTGCTGAATGTGTTAAAAATAAGTATAAATTTAACCTAAAAGGTTTCTTTTCAAATCTGTTCACACCATTTATACACTTATTCATCCAATCAGTTTTTAGGTTATTTTTTCGAGAGAAATAAAAATAACCTCAAATATTTATAATATTATAATAATTTATAATATTCGCAGGAGTTTTTTTATATATCAATCACGTTTTAAGCCACCCACCGCTCGTCGGAAACCTTGTAAACATTTTGAAGTACACTACAATCGAGGTTCGATATTTTTTATACATTTTTGGGCGTGTGGTGTTTGCTTTCTGCTGTGGCATTCGTGCTGCAACTTTCTTTCATTGCGCCACAGAGTGTGATGGAGACACTTTGTTGCCGTGGCGACGGCTAAGTCTATGTATGCTAAGCTCACTAACTACATGCTTATGCTAGAGGAATACATATTGTACCACTTACACGACCATCCCGTACGCCCCCTCGCCGATGTAGAAGAGGTTCGTGTAGCGCGGCCCGACCTCGAACGCCTGGCCGCGGATGATCTCCACGTTGGGGTTCGTGTTCGCCACCGCGGCGTTCTCCGCCATTGCGCTGAGGTGCGGCGGTGCGAGCAAGAGAGTTGGCCGCCGCTTCCTGCGGACGCGCGACGACGGGATGCACACACACACTGCTGCTGCTGCTGCTGCTGCTGCTGCCGTTGCTGGCTGGCTCTGTCTCTGGCTTGCTGGAGAAACGCAAAACGCGCGCGTACAGGGTTCGCCTCGATTCACGCGTTGCAGGAATAGGAGGCAACACAGAGTCACATAGGCGATTTATACGAGAGGAGCGCACTTTAAGAGAGGTTTTTGCGGGTAGAGTGAAATGCTCAAAACGAGCGCTGTTCGCGGGTCGCCTGACTTGACTGCGAGACACACACACAACGGACTTCTCTGCGTTTCGCGAACGGAGCGCACGCACCGGCCGAAACGACAACCTCACGCAAACTGCAGGCGAACGCGATGGAACCTCCTGCGAGGTAGCAGGAATCGCCGGCGAATTACATTGTGATTAGGCAGTTAGCAAAGACAAAAGTAAGCCTAAGAATATGCAACCAAATACACAAGATTCAAACTAAAACAATTATAAGTGAAAATCGAATTTTACAGAAAATTAATATTTTGTAATAATTGTAAGTATAAGTGTATAACAAAATCTTTGGTTAAACGTTTTTTTTATTATTATTTTTAAATCATTGCCAATCAATTGTTCGTAGAAAGCATACTTTTGACATATCAGTTGGTAACACTGCCTGTCATTCAGTTTTAATCTGTCAAACCATATGTCAAACTGGTATCAAATATCGTTTTCCAAGCACCGGAGAGTAAGCTCAACACAACACGAATTTACTGTGTGTTCGTTATATTCCAAAAAATACTATTTAATTCAAAATGAATGCGCCTCCAACTTTTGAATCGTTCTTACTCTACGAAGGGGAGAAGAAGTAAGTATAAAATTTGCTATTCGCAATGTTCTCTAAATCCCTAATATTCAAACCTAAACTCATTTTTGCACATTTTCAATAGAATTTTGAGGGAACAAGACACGAAAGTAACCAATGCTGCAATCTTCACTGTGAATAAGGAAGATCACACTTTGGGAAACATGATCAGAAAGTAAGACATTCCTTTGTGATTAATGAGATGTCACAATAATGTTCATTATTGCAGTCAACTTTTGAAGGACCCGAATGTATTATTCGCTGGCTACAAGGTGCCTCATCCCCTTGAGCACAAGTTCGTTATTCGCATTCAAACCACCTCTGACTATACTCCACATGAAGCTTTGCACAACGCTATCCAAGATTTAATTTCAGAATTGTTTTTGTTTCTTGAAAGATTTACTGAGGCCGTTAAGGAGAAGAAAGAAGGATTAGATTAGTTTCTTTAAGTAGATTTGATTGTAATGATTTGTATTAAATAATTCTTGGACTTCGAAATATATTTTCTAAAATATTGAAAAATGTTTGTAAATTATTGAACATAACCTATATTTTTGGTCCCATATTCTGTCAATTTTTGTGACATTTAAAACTTTTTGACATTAGTCAACATAACCTAACAACACCGGTAGCCACCCAAACAAATAATTTTAGATAAATTCAGCAAGAAGAAGAAATAATTTTAGATAAACACATTAAAATGAGTCTGCCTACGGATTTCGGTCCAGATTCTGGTGGTCGAACTAAGGTAATCCTTTTTAAAACCCTACGCAGTTTCCAAATTGAACAAGAAATGATTTTACTACTGTTTGCAGGGAGTTTGCATCGTTAAACCCATTGTTTACGGCAATATATCTCGACATTTCGACAAAAAACGCGAAGAAGACGGCCATACACATCAGTGGACTGTTTATGTGAAGCCCTATCATAACGAAGACATGTCTGCGTATGTTAAAAAGGTACACTTCAAATTACACGAAAGTTACGCCAACCAGAATCGTATTGTTGTAAAACCACCGTATGAAATCAGCGAAACTGGCTGGGGAGAGTTTGAAATCGTTATCAAGATACATTTTATTGACCCTAATGAACGCCCAGTAAGTTTGCTGCCAAAATTTGGCTTTAACAATTAAAGATTACAGGAAATCATTGATTCTAGGTGACTTTATATCATATTTTAAAGCTATTTCACTCGGGAAACACGTCAGTCATAACACTGGATCAAAGCGAAGGTTTAGCCTCGGAGAGTTATGATGAGATCGTCTTTCAGGATCCTACACAATTGATGCAGCATTATTTAACGAATACTAAACAACTGACGATGGGTGTTTGGGAGCATAATACTGATTGTAAGTATACGTTTATAACAGCTTTAGTTGAACGCTGTCTTTTGACATCTGAAAGTCAAACTTTGTATAGCAGATGGCGTTACTGTCGGCACGCCAAAGTAATTTATGTAAAACGCATTCATGCGTAGAGTGCTGAATTAAACTGGAGGATAGGTATATAAATAATAATACAATCGCGGCGGGGTTGGGCGGTATTCAATGTTTTCTGGTATTCATAACAAGTGTTTTACATGCGAGCAGTGATGCATAGGTGGCGCTCGTATAGGTATGCTTCGTAGTAAGAGTCCGCAGGCGGCGCATCCTGAGATAACAAGCGGGAGAAGTATATAAGTAATACAACAGTTTTTTAGCTACTCTCACAGTGATAACATTGAAGCACAGATGTCACTGTTTTTGACGTATGTGTTCCGAAGCCGTGTGCGTAAAAACTCTCGCGCGCCCACAAACTTGTAATTACACAGTTGCACAGCGTATGCGTGATTATATTGAAACACAGATGGCACTGCTATTGACATATGTGCTCTACTACCTCCGATGCTGTGAGCGTAGCTAAAAAACTGTTACCCACCCTCGCGCCCGCATTTGTTGCATTATTTACATACCTCTCCTACTTAAATCAGCATCCAACGCATGCGTGATGACATTGAAACACAGATGGCACTGCTATTGACACATGTGCTCTAATATCCCCGATGCTGTGAGCGAAGCTAAAAAACTGTTTCCCACCCTACCCACCCACGCTTGCTGCTATAAGAGTAGCTACAAAACCGTACTGCTACCACGAAATCTATAAAATAATATTGATTAATGTCAATCTGATTTTGATTTATAGTTGAAGAAAACAAGAAGAAGACAGTGAAAAACATCGCAGAGCTGCGTCAAAAAGTGCGAGCAGAAATCGTCGCCCTCCGCAACAAAGTCACCTTGGCACGCCAAACCGTCGACCAATTCAAGGAGGAAGTCGCCAAAATCCCCAGCGCTTAAATTTTTTTCCCTCAAAAACCATAAAAACTGTCAATTGTCAAACTACTCCCAATCTCTGTACAATTAATCGAATTAATATACACAATATTCATTTTAGATACTTAAATTTATTATTGTATACATTTATAACTAAAATCATATAATTACTAGAAGAATAGTCCATATTCTCTTAATTATTTTGTCGTTTTGTTTCCATTTCTTTTTAGTATTTTAAAAATCATCTACCGCACTTCAACTGCGCTTTGCTTCGCTCTTACAAAAGAGAGGAATACAAAGCAAAACAACGTCACTTTGCAAATAAATTCAATGCTGCGAATTGAATCGAATGTTGCAAATCAAAACTACGATTTATAATCCATTATTGCAATATATCGCTGTTTTAAACAAAACAAGTGTCAAACTCAATTATGGAAAGTTTTGACAAAAGCGACTAATTGCACGTAAACTCATTCAATGCAACGCGATTGAATGGTCACTATAAAAAATCGAGTAATAAAATTTGCCACATTTGCCTATCTTCAACGTTGTTTTTTTTCTTCTGATTTTTGATTTCTATGACTAAGTCCACGGTAATTTACACAAATCATTACCGCGCATCTAAGATTATTCGTTATGCCAAGAGAGTTATGTACAATTTTCTTAACAAAAAAATAAAAATAAGGAAAAACATTAATTATATAATCATCGAAAAAGTGGTGGTGATTGAAAATTTTTAAGGGTTTAATACAAGTCACTACGTCGCATTGTTGGTTGCCTATCATTGAAAAGTCGTTTGCTAATTTTTAGTAGCTTTCGCTTCTTTTAGTATATTGATATGGAAAATGGAAAGTATTTACAGCAGAGCACAAATGCCATTACACAACACACAGACATACGGTAGTACTAGAAATGACAATCGTCACGTCACCAAACCCAATCATTTGCAATAGAGTTTGTATTCATTGGAGAAAACGTTCTTTGACAACTTTTCTCGTCTAGGACCAGCACAATAGGTTTAAGGAACTGATTCTTAGTGCCACATTCGTGCTCTAGTCGTCTAGCTACATAGAAATAACGATTTTTTCGCTTTTTCAAAGTCAAAGTGACTTACGAAACGTTTCCCTTAAAAAGGAGTCGAGCTTTAGACTAAACTAAAGACGGAAGAAATGAAAAAAATGGCGATGTGCGTATACAACGCACGTGAATAAATATACTGTCGAGTTTCGAAAATACCAATACGTTTTTTCTTCTTCCCTTTTTTCTTTCTTACTCATTCTCATTTCAGTTTCTTTTTTAAATAAACATAACCTAATCAACCCTAATTTATAAACGACGCAGGAGGGAAAATCACGATTCGTTTTTCGAATTCATCTGTTACGAGCTAAGCCTATCTATTCGTAGAGAGTGTTTTTCACTTTTTATTTGCTGTAGCTAGCAACAAATAAACAAAAACCTGGAGAACCGATGGATACGATTGACATTCGCGTGATCATACAGGTTAAAGTGGGAAGAAGGCAACGAACGACTCGCGCAGCAGCATAAATAAAATTTTGAACGATTTACGGGATGGGAGGAAAAGTATATAAGCGTAATCGCCGCCGTTAGCCACTGTCCAATGTTTGATATCTCTTGACGACGATGCAGTCGCCACCATCGGTTTCTAATCGTAACTTTGTAATGGTACTTGCTGCAGTTGTAGTAGGTATAATATAATAATAGGAGCGGTATAAAAAATGTGATCACGTAGCATACTTTTTCGTCCATAGGCGCGCGATGCGATCGTGCTCCTCGCGATTTTGTAAATACTGTGTTGCTATGCTACCCACCAGTGGATCCGCTAAAACAAAAAGAAAAAATGCAAAACATTAATCACCGCCATTGTCGATAATTTTAGTTTACAGACAAAACTTTTTAAGTTTCATATTAGCAGAAGAGAGATTTCAATTTTTCTGAGAAAATGCAGTTTGTCAATATGTGATCGTAAGTCCAATTGCGCGAAGGTTCGTGACCGTAAACCCAAGTAAATTGTTCGTAACTCGAGGTTTCAATTGTATGTTACAAAACGATGATCAAAATCCGATACATATGCAAGTTATATCTTATTCATAACTAGGTTTTGCAGTAAGTTTAAGAGTACACATTCAATTCCGTGTCGGACAATTGAAACTCTTCTCGTTAATAAATTGTACAATAAACTTAATGAATGAATAAAACTGTCAAAACTTAAAAGTAAATTCTTTTATACGTTCATATATACAACTACTCTTTTCAAAATTAAGATAATTACAATTTATTTTAACTTACCCGGATTGCAGTCAGTCAACAGCGAGCAGATCGATAAAAGCACCTTGGAGATAGTGAGCGCTGGCGACCAGTTATCTTTTAAAATGTCTAAACAAATCACGCCCTGGCTGTTGATGTTGCAGTGGTAGATACGCGTTCGGAACGTCACCTTTGGCGGTTTGAAGGGGTACTCGGGCGAGAAGTGGATGTCCAAAAAGAAGACGCCACCCTCATACACTGAGCCTGGTGGGCCTAAGATTGTTGATACCCATTCGTAGAAATTATCACCCTAAAGAAAAAAATGAAACATTTTAAAGACTAACCAAGAAATAATTACAATGGAAAACAGATGTTTGTTCTAATATTTTTAGAAATCTTTCTTGTTTTTAGTTTTGATTTTTTAAATTTTAATTGTTCAAGTTTTAGTTATTAATTTGGTTTTGGTAATTTACCTTGGGACCAGCACTACAATTTGGCGGAGGATCGAGTGTGATCTCAGCTAACTCCTTCTGAATTCGTTTGGCAGATGTACCCAACGCTTTGGACATCTTTGGATTTGGCTTGGATTCCTTCGTCTCGGGCTTCTGCTCGCCAACAGCGACCTGACCGCCTCTGCCTCTCCCTGAACCACTTGAGCCAGCAGATGACATTACTAACACGCACTGAAAACTACCGAAAAACGCATGAGAAAACATTACACAAAAAAAAACTACAAACATGCAAAACCTCAACAATCTCATCAAACACCAAGCAAATCATTTGCAATCCTACCAATCAATGGCACATTAATATTTCGTAGATTCACGACCACCGATAGCCTGCGCGTAGATTTCGGCTGACCGCTGCTGAGGGGCAAAGTAAAACAAAGTCGCGAGCGAAAAAATTGATCCCATTGACAAGGTATTAGTCGGCCATTTTGGTCGCGGAATTAAAGCGATTTTCATGAATTAATCTCCGCGCAAAACAGCTGCACTTTACTCTTACACGATAGGCGATATATATTATCATGGTTTATTACGACCGACAGGGTTGACGAGGGCGTCGCGCACCAGCGGCGGGCTGGTGATGAAAACAATCCGACATTTTATCTCTTTGTGTTGCGCCGATTTGCGAGCGGCTTTTCTGCGTGAACGCAGCATACATGCGCTTGCCAAACATTAATCTCGAAAACGTTAGGATGTATACTCGGGTGAGACTTACGGTTTCCTCGCGATTGCGGCGTATTTCTCTTGCAAAATCGGCTTCTATAAACACACTCCCTTTTCAGCAGACTTGACGACGACTCATGGCGTTCGGAGACATCAGTGTTTTCCCACTGTTGCCAATAGAGCCGCTTCGTCGTGCGGCATGTTCGTTTAGTGTGATTTTGCGCCGTCGAGGGCGTTGTTGAGAAATAAACAAAAATAAAAACGATAGATTTTGACAATTTTTTGACATTTTCAAAAATTTAAATAAATTTACAAATATTTTTGCAATTTTCTAATCAAGAAATTGCTATTCTTGAAATTAATGACCTGGATAATTTCAAGATAATAAAATATATTTAATGATTGTTTAATTAAATGTTTATACTTTTATTCCATAAAATTATTATTATTATTTATACTTTTTAATCTGTGAGAACTATGTTTAAAAAATGTAGTTCTGAATTCATACACTAATGGCACTTTTTGGAACTAACAAAAGTTAAAAGTTACTGACAGTTTATTGACAATCCAATTTTAAGTTCCTGTTTACCATACCAGTGGCGCTTTGGACAAATTTACCTTCCTTTTAACCAATTTTGAAAAACTCATGCAATTACTTAAATTACCATTCTACGAAAAGATTCATAAATATGCAATTTTAATAATAATAAATTCAAAGATGTTTAAAGTTCTTAATGATATTATTATTAATTAAATAATATTACAAAAATGCGAAAATGCGAAGATGTAATCAAAACATTATTGCATATTATCAGTGGTTACTACAAACTTACTATTATTTAAACCAATCTTTATACATTTTCTTTTTTTTTGTTAACTTTAAGCTGTTAAAAGAAAAAAATAGAATGATAAAACATACAAACTGCGATTTTTATGCTTTCTGAACAACGAGTACAGCAGCAGGACCGAGATCAAGCACATCCAGGGGCTTCTCGTAGTCTTCTTCAGAAAACACCTTCTTGGGCGCGATCGTCATGAGGGTAAACGGCGATGGATCAGTGCGATTCATCTGAATGTAGCATCTCACAGCCGAAAGAGGTTCCTTTGCACCGAATTTCGTCACCAGGCATTGGCCATCAGTAAGACGGATCTGAAGTCGCACTTCGTTGTAGTTTGGCGCCGCTTTCGGAGGTGTAGCACTCGGAGAAGGAGCTGCTGGCGGCACGGCTGTATTTTCTGTACTTCCACCAGCTGACTTAGCCTTCCGAGCTGCTTTATCCGCCTCAATCTGATCTTTAACACGTTGACGAGCAATACGATCTTCTTCCTTCTCACGACGACGTGCCTCGACCATTTTTTTCATTTCCAAATCAGCTTGGCGTTGCTTTGCTTCCAGTAGGTCTTTTCCGGAGCGAATACGCTTTTTCTCACGCTCGAGAGCTTCCTGTTTCTCGCGTTCTTCGCGCTCCAAACGGCGTTGTTTAAGTTTAGCTTCGATTTTGTCGAGTTGCTCCTTCTTCTCGGCTTCGGTTAGCGGTCGTTTCACCTCAGTCGATTCGGAGAAGTTCTCATGGCCGGATTTCACAGCATGGTATTCGACTTCGGTTTGATTTTTGAAGAGTTTGCCGCAGTCATCGCAACGAATCGAGTTCGACTGAGGTTCCTGTGAGCTGGTAGCAAGCGCTGCGTGTTCAGCTTTCGTTTCAGCATCCTCAACAGGCTGTGCCTCCTGCTGGGCGGTTTGCTGTGGAGCTGGTGTGCTTACTTCCTCCTCTTCGTGTGTTAACAACCATTCAGTCACAGATTCGATGTCTTTAGATGCTGATTTCGACAGTGCCATTTCTCTATTTATCATTATTATTACATTAACATTACATTATAGTACATTTTATAACATGTTAAACAACATTTTATAACATGTTATTACATTGTAAACAATACTTTAAATCTTAATAAAAATACAAAGACTACTTACACTCGATTCCTAGGGAAACCCATCTCGACCAGAGTGTCTATTACTCCAGACATTGTTAAAGAAACCGGAAAACACTAAACAATATCAAGATATCAATAAAACATGAGGAAGCCCTGTAAAAACAGGGAATTTACTCACACTTTAGGTTAAATTTTGATGATTTGCAGTAATTTATTACGGTAATCGTAGTTATAAGCGTGTTTATTTGATAAATCACTCTAAACTGTCAAATAATTGTCGCAGTTTGATGTGTTTGACCTTCCTGAACGGCTACTTTGCGTCCTGCGGCCCCTGCGGCATACAACAACGCGGAAAATAGGAAATATTCTGCGTTGCATTTGATTAGTTCTAACCTAAAACACACAAAACCTGCGCAGAAAACACCTGACTATCAGAAACATTTGTAATTGTTTTAACCCTCTAAATAATGAAATAAAGTTATGTCTACCACAAAATATTTAAGTGAATGTAAATTTTAAAAGTTAAATAACTCAAGATTTCTTGATTAAACTTAAGGATTATAAAGATTCTTAAGGTTGAAAATTTAAATTATTGACAAACTTCGTGACATTTCGTGGAATTTCGTGTTGTCTCGTAGCTGTTCAAAAATTTCAGAGTTTAAAAATACAAAATAATGTGACAAAATCTCTCTTAAACCAAATAAAAAGTGGTGTTAATACTTACAATATTTATTATCTTATAATTTGTTTCTTAAAGTTAAAGATCTTAACTATTGATATTTGAAAATTCTGAATTTCGTAATATTTCGAAGCTATTCGCATTTTTTGACAGACTTCGCAACAATTCGTAAAATTTCGTAACTGTCACTAATTGTCAATTACATATGTTCAATGACTTCAAAGCAATTCTTTGTTATTAACAATCCTAGCAGCGTAAATACACATAAATAATGCTTGCAAAATAACAATGTCGGTTCAAATCAAACAAATCGCCGAGATTATTGATGTATCTGTTGTGCGTCGGCATCTGTTTCCAACGGATGACAACCGAGGTGACCTAAATACACCAATATTTTGATAAAAGTGTATTAATTTCACGATAAATTACATTTATTCAGGTGGTGACGGATGGTTACAGTCAACCATAGTTTCAGCCTCACCTTCCGGTGATATTTTGGCATTTGCACGCGAGAAAAGGCTGGTGGTGAGCAATGGAAGATGGGATAGTCATAGCACATTGCAGTTTGCAACAAACGATGCCAATTTACATGATTTTAAGGACAACATTCGAGCTGTTTTATGCCTACCTATTGTGATACAAAGTCAGAGTTCACAAGTAAGTTATACGAACTTTTATTATCATTTGTTTAAATTGAGTACAAATACAAATTAAACTAGGTTGGACCTGATTGGACATGCATAGCAATTGCATTCGACACAGGGTATGTTTCCTTCTACACTGAAACGTGCACGCTGCTGTTTGAGGAGAAGCTGCATAATGAACCAATATGTGCCCTGAAATGCCAGTCGCAGCACAGTTCACAGCCTGATATCAGTTCTGAGTTGAAGCCTGAGGAACTCTACGTTGTGTACGAGAGCAATATTTGTGTTGTTAATGGTACGCAGTTGTTTTCGCTATTGAGGACGTGTAGGAGTAATTTGGCTAGAGGTAACGTATTTTGCTTTTATAACCTATAAATTTATAGCATCAAAATCTATAACCTCAATATTTACCCTTTGAATGTATAGCTTCGAAAGTAACCTTAAAATCGATTATCATCAAATCTTTAACTTTAAAATGTATAACATCAAAATGTATAACCTTAAAATCTAAATTTAAAAAATCTGTAGGTATAGAAAATGATCCTACAACAATATCAATAAGTTCGAAGAAATGGGGATTTGTCGACCAAGGTCAAGTCTCAGACGTTGCTGTCGTTGGATTAGACCTTCAGAATACCTTCGATCATCTGCAAACTGCCTCTCTATGCGGTGGTTTTGCCTCCAAATACCGAGCAATGCCGCCTTACAATTCTCTCGTCCTTGGCGCAGGCTCGAAACCATTCCTAGGATTCCACTACGCACTTGAAGGTGGTTCCCAACCTGTTTTAAGTGATGTAGCCAAAGCTGTTGCGACGAAAATCAAATCAGCTCTTCCGTAAGTACCAAAATGTGCTTGTAACACAACTATAAATTGTTTAAAAGTTAAAGAAACACGATTTTTCTATAGGGGTTGGTTAACCGGCACGAAATCAACGCTAGACAAATCTGAAACTGTAGCATTAACTCCAGCAGAAGCAATGTCTTGTCGTTTTGGCCTATGTGACCATCGTCGTTCAGCATCACGGGTTGTACTCTCTCCAGATCGCCGACTAGCCGCTCTTTCCGACGCTTTAGGCCGCGTTCTTCTCATCGACACGCACCGTGGAGTTGCTCTACGTATCTTTAAAGGCTATCGCGAGGCTCAGTGCTCTTTTATCCAAGTCCCAGACGAACGCAAAAACCGCAAATCGTTGAAAAAAGCAATCGCCCTCTTTTTCATCATCTACTCTCCCAAAAAAGGCACCGTGGAGATATTTTCAGCACAACAGGGTACGAAAATCTCTACGTTTACCTCCAGCAAATCCAGCATCCTTCATTACATCAACTACGGCCTGTTAGGCTTCCAAAACACGTCCAAGTCGCGCTACGTCTGCCAATTCACGAGCCTACTCATCGATACTGATGGTAAAATGAAGGAAATTATCATTCCGTTCCATTTTGCTCTTGCTGAGAAAAACAGCAAACGAGCACGCGACATACACCTCTATAAATGCTTAAAACAACTTGTGAAAAGTAGTGATGACGTTCAACAAACTGAGAAATTACTCAGTGAAGCCCTAACTACATTTAAGGAGTTTAAGACAATTGAGGTGACGTTGCAGTGTCTTGAGATGTTGACGAACTCACGAGAGATTACAGCCGATGTGATTATTGCATGTTGTGCTGTAATTTCCGATAAATATCAGCAACTTACTGAGAAGGTCGACGAAAGAGACGATAAGGAAAAAGAAGATTTACGCCTATTGCTCAGAGTTGCTGAAAATCTAAGCTTATTGAGTCATTTCTTCAACTTTTTAACTTTAGATGAAGATTTAGACATACAGAATGGTAATTCCACAAAACCATCACCAGATAAACCAACAAATCGAACTTTACTAGGTACTAAAGAAATGAATAACCTCCAACGCCTACTAGACTTAAGTACACTTAACGACTATAAAATGCAACCACGTGTCAAGTTTGAGAGCAAAAAAGTATACCTCTCGCATTTTGTTAAAATTTTCGATTATTCTGCTCCGCCTTTGTTGAAAATCAAAAACGCAGAAGACCCACTGCTTTATAATGTTGCCGAGACGATTTTCCAAACCTACATTAACGAATATTCCAATCCTGAGTTGGAAATTCATGCGAGGAAGTCGTCAATTCAGCCTGAACATCTGTTTTCTTTGTTGTTGCTATATTGGGTTAATCGACCACTGGATAGTTTTCAGAATTTAGAATCTGAGATGCAGAACTTTAGTGCCACGGTCCATACTCTAACGAAGATCTTCGATCCAAGCAACGTTTCGGTACCGTATAACTGCGTGTCGGAATTTTGGACACGTGTACGTGAAGATTTAGAAAATTCGCATAAGCCTTTTCCGGCTTTAATGGCGGCTGTTTTATGTAAAGGCGTAGCCCAACGGATAGAAGCTGAAAAGGACTTGCAACAGTCTGGGAATAGTGTGGAAGACGAGGCTGTGGATATGTGGGAGAAGCTTTCCCAGGAAAACTGTCAATGGACGTTGTTGATTGGGAAGTTAGAGGACGTTTCATTATTGAATATCATCCTGAGTAATAAACCGATTTGTGAAGCGGTATTACCAAAACTTAATCTGGAAAGGCATGACGTTAGCCTGAAATATATTTTGGAGAGAGGTAAAGGGTCTGTGAGTGAGACTGTCGCTCAGTGGCTGTGTCAAGGTGGGGTTAATCCTGAAGATGTCCTTTTGGATGATTTACGAGGGAAAGGTACTGATGGACAAGGTAAAGGAGGTCGAGGTAAGGAAAGTGGAGAAGGTGGTGAAGCTGCCGAAAGTAAAGAAGGAAAAAGTCAAAGCTCCCCACAGGATGTTGAAGGTTTAAAAATACAAGAACCCGTGTTTTATCACCTTGGAATTATCAAGAAACAATTCCCCCATAGTTTGGAACCAAGTGTTTTGCTTGCTAATATGTGCTGGGAGTACGCACTCGCCTGGCAGAAGGACGTTCCGAATTTAAATCTCCTCGAAGGAGCGTTGAAGTGCCTGGTACAAATTCCTAACCTACATATCAAGACAGGCATTTATAACCTTGTTTGGAATACGCATTTGAAGATCATTTTCGAAGCAGCCACGAAATTGATCAATAAAGTTGGAAAACTTCCTAAAGAACGACTCTGTCGTCAGGATACCGACCTGTCTGATTACCAAATTACGCTTTTTTATGATTTCTGTCTGGGTTTCTTTGATGTCTTCATGGAGACACTCCTAGAGTCTGATAACTATCAGAAGCCTGAACTGCAGTATGAAGCGATTTGGGAAAATGGCGGTGCTGCTCCGTTGACAGAATTGGCATTGAGCCAAAATTTAATCAACTATGATTTAGTGCATTTACACTACCAACTTGGAATGATTCTTCATATGATGACTGTGTTTGGGGTGAAACACACGAAGATCCTGACGAATCTGTTTGATACGCCTATTAATAATCTGTTTTTCACCGATTTTCAACTGAAGAATGAGATTAGTACGCATAATCGAGCTGATTCGAAGACGGCCGCTTCTAGGTTGCAATTCCTGTTGAAGGTTATCAGTGCGAGTATGGATACGGTGACCATGAGTGATGGACGGATTTATTCCGCTGATCACGTGGCGTGGATGGCGAAGTGTTTAACGCTGGCACGTCTGTGGGACCTGGATGTGGATCTGCTGAAGCGCTATCAAATTGTGCAGATTTTAACCGGGGGTTTTGACAGCTTTGCTATTGATTTACTGCCAACCGTGACTGAGAAGGAGAAGTTGGGGCCGGATTTGGTTAAGATTGCAGGTAAACGATTGGCACAGTTATTGGCGTCGTCTAGGGATCTTGGGGAGAAGATTGCGGCTTGTAGTACGCAGGTTACAAAGTATTTAGACTCGCTGGATGGTGATTGGTGTACGCCGAGTGACTTGGAGAGCAATATGATCCTGATTACGCACGCCCTAAGGTGTTTGGGGGAAAACCAACCTGAGCATCGCATTGCTTGTCTGATGTTGGAGGCGTGCAGTACCCTACAAGACTTGAATTCGTAGATAGATTGTAAACCAGTATGACCACACCAATGCCACTTGTTGAATTTTATTTGTTGAATTTAAAGTATATATTATACAGCGGGAGTCATATAATTGGTAGTTATTTATGCGAAAATAAAGAGTGATGGAGTGATTTTTGGTTTTATTTTTCCTGTGGTGACTAATCTTTCAAAAATAAAACTCATTTTTTCTTCCGTTCTCATGTTTGGAGGCTATTTTTCTACTAAATATGTCTTCAATTGGATAACCTCTAAAGCTATCCTTAATATCCCTGAACATATCGAAAAGCATGCCGTACACTTGATGTCTGATTATTCTACGTATGTAGGTATTTTTATTATCAGAAAATGCCAAAAAAGTTACCTCATCAATTTGTCCCGAAGATCATTTTCGCACAATTCCAAATCTAGTTTTTTTATCTTCTCACAAATGGTTGCCAATATTCTGAAATGGCACAAAATATTTAGTTCCCTTAAGAAATGAATAATCCAGCTGGTCTCATGTTGTTCATATTGTTCATTGCCATCTCCTTGCTATTATCCAACATCGTGCTGGGTTCCCTCAATTTTGGAAGTTCAACAGGCAAAGGCCTGATAATGTGTTGATACACAGGAATCTATAAAAATACATAGGTTATATAAAACCCAATATGGAATAGGTTAAGTCGTACGTATGGGAAGGTTGTATCCAATGTGACTTCAAATTTACGAGTTTTCTTCTGAGGAATAGTTACATATTGTCCCAGGATAGGGTGGGTAAGTTTACGGCCGTAAGTCTGCACATTCACTTCGGCAAAGATGTTGTCCTTCTCGAGAAGGGCTGCTTCCTGCTTCTTTGTTAGTTTCTTTTCCCATTTCTCACCGAGGAATACCTATAATATTTGATTTCCATTTATCTATATGATCTACATTAAAAGCAGGTTTTTCATGCTTCCTAGGTCATTCAGGGAAGAGACCAAATAAACGGTGGTACCTTTATACCATTTCAGGCAGTTTTGCTTTGATATCAAAGTATTCAAATCTTACCCGTAAAGACGTAGAACTCATAACTCGCGCTACATCTGGTGGAATCGTAAACTCACGAGAGGTAACATCAATTGGAACATGTGGGTCTATGGCCACCCAGGTTTTGAAGGTCCCCAAAGTGCCCAGATAGCGTCCACCAAGTGTCCACAGGCGAACACTGAAATCCGAACTGGATGACACGAGGATTTTAGGCTTGTTGACGTACACCAATCCGGAGACAATTTGTCGGTGTGCTTTATAGCTGTTGACTAACAGAGGGTTTGTTTGACCACCCAATGCCCTCATGGCACGTCCAGGGAAGAAGCGATACCATAAAAACGGGAAGATACTTCGATAATATGGCATGCAAATATGAATGGGCGGGTTCCCGGAGTGAAAATTGATCAGCAGGAACGTCTTGATGTAACCCTCAGTGGAGCCGGCAAAAAGGTATTCATTCTGTTCGTCTGATGCCATCGATACCACATAATCGCCCACAGAGTGGACGGCTTGGAAGGCACTCAGGAAACCGCCGCTTAAATGATGCGACCATATTTGCACATCCCCACTTTCCAACGCCACCAGTAGAGTCCCTACATCGATTTTCATTGGGCGGTAATGTAGAAAGATCATGCATCGCACGGCTAAGCCACGGATGGGACAAATTGTGGTAGGGAGTTCCAATGGCTTAGCTGGTCTACTTAATTGTAGTTGCGCGACCGCCTCCCTACCCGGTTTTGTACTGGCAATCAATTCCTTACGCTCCTGTGCCTTGAGTTTGCGAATTATTGAACTTGGATTGGGAGGTGGAGGTGGTGGGGGTTTCTTCAGATCCTTATACAAACCGTATTTCCTACTCAATGGTGTGACTTTAGGTTTCTCATGTCTTGTTCGTTTCTCAAAATCATATGTTATTTTGATGCGCATTGTAGGATCAGCCACAGAAAATTGTTTATATGGTTGTCCTGTTTCCAACCTCCACAACACCAATTCCCCATTGTAGGTACTCGTTGCTAGAGTTTGGGGGATACGTGCAGCTGTAGCTAGCACATCGTCGGTGTGTTTAATCGACCACATTTTACAGAACGCCCCACCAGGTCCAGCCGCACCTCCAGAGTCGGAAAACTCAGTCACGTGACGATTCCAACCAATCGCCAGAATCCTTCCTTTGAGCCATGTGACACCAGTTACTTCACAGCCATGCTCAATTCGCATGTTGCGCAGGCATGACCCGGTTCTATGATCCCAGGTTTTCAGGGAACCATCAAAGGCACCTGTGAGGAGGTATTGGCTACCAGGATCAAAACAGCCTGCTGTAACATCCACAGGTATGACTTCACCATGCAGCTTTCGAATATGTGCGTCCTTTACTACGGATAATCTCCGACCGGTCCATGGATCCCAAACGATAATATTGGAATCAAGGCCACAAGATACTATGATTCCGAAAAGAGCATTAAACAGCAAGACGGAGACGGCCGCACAATGGGAGAACCCATCAGTATGTTCACCATTTGGTAGAGGTCTCAAAAATATAGACACGATTTGAGTCCCACCGATAATCAATTGTCGCGAACAAGGATTATAAAACATGGTCAAGCGCGTATAATCCCCCAGTTCACTTCCCAGCCCCAAATACGTCTGCATGCAAACCTGAGCAGGCACTTCCCAAATCTTCACACACTTATCTTCGGATAGTGATGCCAAAATAGTACCTCTGTCTTGAAAGACCAATGCAATGATACCAGTATGGTGACCATGAAAGATCACACTGGGGCGTTTAGTAACAAACGGATTCCACACGCGTATGGTACAGTCTGGACCACCTGTGGCCAATTCGGGGAAGGCGTCGGCACATGCGAAACACCATGTGCCTTTCGGAATCATATACCCATAAAACCCACGGTCCATATCATGAACTACCATTCCTCGTGGGGAAGTACTACAGGAAACAATCATATTCATAGTCGAATAGAACTCCACTTGTCGTACCCAATCCCGATGTAAATTTCGAAAGCACGTCACTTTGAAACCCGGTACCAATCCCTTTTCCACTCTATCAAAGGGGACAGTCAATAAGGGTACACCCATTTTACTCCTAAACGGACCACGATTAATCGGTGAAAAGTGAATAACCTTCACATTCCCGCCCATATCACCGATGATTAATCTACAGTCATCGGTCAACTCCTTTGGGAAAGTATAATACAGTGAACAGGCCGCAAATTCCAAGGAGTAAAACTGTACCCGAAGTTCAAACTTCCCCGCAGACGTATCATAGAACCTTAGATCTCGTTCTGTTGATGCTGTGCAAACAACACTGACATCAGGCATTGCCACAACCCCAAGAACCCAAGTGTCAGCAATTTTCAAATCCGGACTCTTGCTCTGAACGGATCTCTCAAGGTACAAATCGAGCGACCAGTAATTCAAGGTACCATCATGACTCAAAGTTATGTACGATCCGTCAGTATAAGAAAAGGATCGATCTGGTTTCACAAGAAAATTGAAAACAATCTTGTTTATGGGATGACGATGGTAGCTCTTCACGATTCGTGCTTTGCGATTAATGGGTTCTTCAAGGGACTTAATTTCGGCTGTAACATCCTGGATTTTAAAAAGCATAATAAGATGGGAGATAAATTCATCCCAGGTGGCATAACCATCTTGCCCGATGTTGATCTGTTGGAATATCAGATTGTAGAGTTCATCGTCAGGGTAGTAAACGTTCCCATATTCAAGGAGAGCATGTTTTAATTGTTCAGCGTTTAGGCGTTTATCTTCGGTTTTGTAGAAGACTTTTTTGATGTTTTGGATTTGCGATTCGCCTAGGGCCCTATGCAATCCCGTGTTAAAATCCATGTATTTTAGTTTTGGGCCAGATTGGCAGGTTTTCTTTTGCATTTGCCGCAAAGAAATAGCGGAACGCATGTATAAATCTGTGGGTATTCGTTTCCTGTCATTTTCCTCATCTTCGGCTTCATCTTTGGAGGAGACTTCTAGTGATTTAATCGACATTTTTAATCAAACTTTCTTCAAATGCGGTTGGAATTCGTTGTAAACCGTTGTAAAACACTGTACATGACATTCATCTATTCAAATTTGACGGAATCAATAAGTCCCTCAGATATTTCCTTGTTACCATGGTAAACAAAGCTGAATACAAACAAAAAACAACAGTTGAAAAGATGGATCCCCTGTACGTTGCTCTAAGTTTGTATCGTCGAAGACATTTTGATAAATGTGTGGATTTGTGTACCCTAATTTTGGAGAAACAACCTTTGGACCAAGCAGCATGGTGTCTAAAGATGCGTGCCATGACGCAACGTATCTACGTCGACGATATCGACACCGAAGACGTCACCGAAACCGATTTTCTCAACGAGAACGTAGTAGCAACTGCTCCACGGCCTGGAACTAGTTTGAGACCAGCTACAAATGCAGTTCCTAAAACTAGGGGGTATGGATTACTATGGGGAACTTCGGGGACCAAATAAGATTAACCATTTTCTTTCAGGACAAGACCTAGGACATCTACAGGACGTCCCATAAGTGGTGTATCTAGACCAGGTACTCAGAGCCGACCTGGATCATCAATATTAGATCGTCTAAAAACAGCACGTCCTTTGACGGGCCATTCAGCTCGTGCTATTCGTCTAGGTACTGCCGCAATGTTCTCTCAACGCGACGGACCTTTTATTCAGGTCTCCCGGTTGAATATTTCAAAGTATGCGAAGAATAGCTGTTTGAGTAAACCACTCTTTGAATATATTTTCTATCATGAAGGAGATGTTCGAAATGCAATGGAGTTGGCCGTACAGGCAACCCAAGCTGCTAAGTTTGAGGATTGGTGGTGGAAGGTGCAACTTGCAAAGTGTTATGTTGCTTTGAACCTTCTCAGGGACGCAGAGCAGCAGCTCCGGAGTGCTCTAAAGCAACAGCAACACCTTGAGATTTTCATTCGGTTGATACGGATCTATTTGAGGATGGATCAACCGTTAAGTGCCACGGAAATCTGTAGGACAGGGTTAGTGGTATACCCCGAAGACGTCTCTATTCTAACCGAGATGGCAAGATTGAATGAGGCAACTGGAGAGATGCAGAATTCGATCAAGTTCTATAGGAGTGTAGTAATTGAGGATGCCATGAATACAGAGGCGATTGCTTGTATAGCAGTTTACCATTTCTACAACTATCAACCGGAATTGGCCCTTCGTTACTATCGCAGAGTGTTGGCAATGGGAGCCCACAGTGCAGAGCTTTATAACAACCTTGGACTCTGCTGTTTGTACGCTCAGCAATTAGATTTGGTCTATGTCTGTTTTCAAAGAGCTCTAGACTTGGCTACAGATCCTTTTATCAAGGCTGATGTTTGGTATAACTTGTCTCATTTGGCATTGGTATTATTCTTTTCAGTATTTCTTTAAGTAACTTTTAAAATAATTTCGGGATATGTTTTAGGGATCTGGCGATATTGAATTGGCTCTAATGTGTTTGAATTTGTGCATTTCCTGTGATCCTAATCATGCTGCAGGGTACAACAACCTGGGAGTACTTCAGCATAAACTAGGGAGGACTAATTTGGCGAAAGCATATCTAACTACGGCGATTAATCATGAAATTGATCTTCAGGAGGCTCAGACTAATTTAAGTTTACTTTCAGAGGGTTAGGGAACACCTTGAAAGATTAAGGAACACCTTGAAATATTAAGATATATCTGAGATTAGATTAGGGCTTTTCATATTGTTTAACATTTCAGAGACCCAATTCCATAAACGTTCATAAATGGACCGGTATTCATAGTCATGTCTTTCTCTGGAGGAAAATCTGAATACATGCAAGGAGCACATTGTAATGGATATCTGCTTTCAGATGGCTGAATGCTCATTGGAGTCATACCTTCAAATATATACCATTATTTGAAGGTAAACGTGGTTCTAAACTTCAGGTATTCCCTAGGAATGACTACGAGGATCGGCACAAGTATTTAAAGATATCTAGAATTAGATCTTTGGTTCTGGAGGATAGCAAATAGTTCTATATACCTTTCTAGACTTGGCGTTTAGACTTAGCCTGTATAAATTGACTGGTAGTCATAGTTATCTCTTTGTAATCTGTACCCTCTGTACCATACCTAAGAATATCTGAATACCACCAAGAGGGACATCGGGTAATAGAAATCTATGTTCGCACATGAAATATATTTGAAAGTATGACTATGAAACATGGTCCTAAACTTCTGGTATACCCCAAGTACGACTATGATTACCAGCACACTGTTTAAGATATCTTCACAGTTCTTAGAGTTAGATCTTTGGTCCTGAAGGTTAGAAAAGGGATTTTAGTTTTTATTGATGGGATTTATAGTATTGAGTCAGTGTTTGATCAGGGGTGCAAAGGTTTGCGGCATGTGCGCGTAAACGCGTCGCATAATGGCCGGAATGAAAACGTACGCGCGCTTACATACGAACGTGATTTCTCCGCGCGGAATGTAGCCGTGGAATGTAGCCTCTGGTCAGGTATCCAACACACCTGAGTCGCGTACACTCCCAGCCACTAGCAGGGCAGCAGCGGGTAATGTAATGCCATGCTATGCCGCAGCCGGCAATGGCATACCAGCAGAATGCGTGCACGTCATTTCATTGGCCGTTGATTACGCTGAGTGTACGCGGCGTGCGCGCGTTTGCCTCAAGAATGCCGCTGCCGACGGGCTGCACTTCCAACCTACCGCGTACCGATGCATACAAATACGGCATACACACTGTAGTACCATTTCAGCATTGCTGAACTCGGCACCCTAAACAAATTTCGTTTCTACTTTTGTTTCTCCCTTAAGTTTTGTTATAAATTTGAACGGGTAAGAAGAAATCTATAAGAATGTGGATGATTGAAGGTATCCCTTAAAATTGAAGGTATCATTTAAAAAAGTAAAAACTTGTAATGTATTTTCAATGTTTCCAATAAAAAAAGTTTAAAATGGATTTTGTTTACGAAAACGCCGAGTTAGACCTCACCGACTTGGTTTGAACAACACGCATGTGATGCCTCCTCTCGATATCCTGCTCCACACCACAGCCACTGGTAGGGGACCGCACCACACCACGAGCGCGTCGCGTATGAAATGAGCAGGTAACAACGTGCATACCAATGGTACACTCATCTTTGTCCCACCATCATTTCGCTCTACTCTAGCCAACTCATAAGCGTTCCGCGCAGGCCCAACTTACACCAGAGTGTACTACCAGTTCGTACAGTCGCTCAGTGTATTACCACATATCGGGTACCACCTTCGCAGGCGCGTCATACACACTACTTCATATGAGCGCACGCATTCCAATCGTGCTTTGCGCGGTGAGTGTACCTGACCGCAGTAAAACTACTAAGGGATTTTAGTTGAAAAATATCCATCGTTGTGTTGTGCCGAGCGTTACTCCGCTCAAGTCGGGTGCTCTCTTTGCCGACGCGAGGTGTATCCACGATAAACGCAAGCACGCACCGGCGCGGGCTTGGAGGAAAAAGTATGTGTGGTGCGGCATTTGTGGGAAAAAGCGGCCGCGGAAAATGTCGCGAGTGTAATCTGTGAGTTTTCCTCCCCTTGGAGGTGTGTGCCTATATGTGTACGTTTTAAACAAACGTGGTACCTTCAACAAACTAGTGGGAAAACGCAGGGCAATCGCGTTGTACGTTTGTGGATTTGTGTACGTTTAAATCAAATTAAGGATAAGGATACTATACAAGACGCTGACATGCAGGAAGGTGAACGTTGCTAAGGATTTGGGATTATAGTTCAAACACATGGTACGTACCCTAAAAACTTTCCCTTTATAGAAAATCGATTTTTTAAATATTAATATCAATAGTCATTAATGGGGAATTCCAAACATGTTTGTTTATCATTTCTGTGGTTAATAGAATTTAGTTAAATAGTTTTACGTAAATTAACAGTGTGGTATAAATATCCACAGTTAATTTAATTGACATTCCAATCATTTAAATTTTATGAGAGGAAATTGAAAGCTAATGATTTGATGCGTGTAAAAACGCGATAGTCAAGGTTAAACAATAATAATACACGCAGGTTTATGTAGCACAGGTTTGATATTTATTCAGTTTTTATTGCATCCATTTTCTTAATATCGCAATCGGTGCAAAAGAAGCGTGCATTATTGCTATGCACGATGGTGTGCAATGTGAAATTTTTGTCATTGCTACGTGCGCGTCGATAAATCATTGCAAACATGTCACACATGTGTCAACCACATGCGACGAGCACAAATATAGGCTGAAGAGGCGTTTTGAATACACGCGATTACATTGTCGCTTCTTCGTATTGCCTTAGTTTATTTGTTTAGTCTAGTCGTATCGAAGGAATATAACCTCAAGTGAAAACTATTTCACGATCCACGTTTTCACTTGGCTGCGCCTGTCAATGTCGACAATTGTTGACTTTACGATGAGCAGCTTAGTATTAATCTATTTAATTAATTGTAATCTATTGACGTTAATTGTAGCTTTCCTGTTTGCGCTAACGACATTCCGCGACTTGTTTATGAGCCGCTATGTTAATACCGATGAGTATTTAATGAATTATGCTGTATTTTCCCCGCTTTTTTATCTGGAGAATGTTCTGAGGCAGGATATAAGTCAACTTTGATATCCCTATTATTCATTCAGGTGTCTAAACACGTCCGTTTCCGTAAAATGCAGTTTTTTTACTATTCGTTAAGCAACAGAGTAGGATATTGATCATGTTTCATAAAATATTAGGCGTGGAATTCATACCTTAACCTAGAAACTTTCTACATTTTGGTCCTTCCAAAGAGAAAGAATTTTAACTTTCAGAAAGTTCCTTACATACATTTTTGTTAGTTAGGTAGGAATAGGACAGTGAAGGTAAGGTTGTGATACAGGATCGGAATTGTAATATAGGATCGGTGTTGTGATGGAGGATCTGGGTTATAATAGAGGATTGGGGTTCTGATGAACGATCTCGGTTGCGATAGAAGCTGGAAGAGTTGAGATGAAGGATGAATTGGTATATAGACTATATAAAATTGAAATATGAGATTTTGAGGGTGGAAACAGGAATGGGATAGTAATGTTTCCGGTGGGAATTTCTCTGTTGCAGGTGGTGCGTGGCGAGGAGCCTCGGTTAGAGATGGTGGGGTCATGCGTGCCGGGCTGTGCACGGTGAGCGCCCCCCTGGCCGCGTGCAGCCCCGCAGGCGCGCTCCCACCGGCCGCCCGCTTTCTGGCGCTTCATCTGCTGCATCAGCAGACGATCTACTTCATCGTCCAGGCCAAGTCGCGTGTGCGCGAGCTCTACCAGCAGACATGCCTGCACTTTGCCCAGCAGGGTATGCTCGATACCGATTTATTCGGTTTGGCACTCATCTGCGGTAAGCTACTACATAAATCATCCCCGTAATCCTATAGGAATTCTTATTGGATACCGAAGTGTACCCATTCTTCCCATTTTACACTGAATTAGACTTTCAGATCCAATATAGTAGTAGTAGTGATAGTATAGAACTGTGATAATGTCTAAGAATATTAGTAATGATCTTCAGGTTGAAGTAAATTGTGCACTAAGGATGATTGACTCTTTGGACCACAACTACCCTATCGTCAGAAAGATTACAGAAATCACTTATTCGTCACATCAATAGTACATAATGCCTTGTTTATTCCTATCTATTATTAGATCACCTTATTGCTTTTAGCAACAGTGGGAAGTCTTAAATGCTAGATTCCATGCAAGGGAACACCATGAACCTATTCTCTTGTATAGTTGACACTTTATACTCTGTACCCAAAGGAATGAGGTTTCCGATATCTCCAGAGGTAAAATTAACTCTGAGGGTATCTGATTCTCTGTCTTCATAGAGTGCATATGATTATCAGACCTATGGTCAAGAAGACTAATATACTTTTAATCGACATCATTGGACTCTCCTCCTAATATTCTCTTTAGAAGAGGATTTAATTCAAGTTCCATTATAGTTGACCTATTTAATCCTGATTTAAGACCTACGATTCATAATGTTCCTGAAACAAATGAATTTAGATGTACCCAGAACTCATTTGTATACCTTTCAACTCATTTGTCATAGAAGCCTCTTCGCATACAAATGTATTCAGACATTTGTATGCGAAGAGGCCCAGAAGGTTTGGCACTGATGGTGGGTTTCGGGTTGTCCTGCCGTGGCCGGGAGTGTACCCAACCGGGCGCATTCCAGAATTATACAAATGACCCGTTCGCGTGCGTGTTCGCTGCGGCTGCTGCATCTCGCCGACGAGAAAGGCAGCCCGCCGCCCAGAAGAACGCCGGAGCGGCACGGGGACCCTCTCACACACATTCACGCATACATACACATGCACGGCAAGCGAATGCTTTAAGAGGCGAACCGATTGCTACCTGTCTTTAGCCGCGCATTGTTTTGTTGTTTGCTTTTGCGGCTGCGCGGCGCGCTCAACTCTCGTTCATCTTCCCTCGGCCGGCCTGCTGCGGCTCAAGCACTTCATACCCACACACACACACACACACACACACACACATACACACTCTTATACCCACACATGCTCGCACGCACCAGAACGATTCACATGCACGTGTGTGCACGTGCACGCGACTCGCGTTCCAACGCAATGCGGCGCGTTATTCATTTCGATGAATGTGTGTTTGTCAGTCGGGCAGAGCCCCGCGGGCCGTCCGTAATTTTTACGGGCCTCGGATGACCTGATGATGCTACTAAATTCCACATCCACACCACGATGGCATCGTAATCATCCACTGGCCACTGCCAGTAGTCGCAGCTCCTCTTTATTATTATTTTCTTCGCTCGCCTTTTTTCCTCTCCGCTCCGACTCACCTCATCTCTTCAGACCCCTTCTTGCTGCCGTTGTTATGGTTGTTGTGTTGATGTTTGGAGTATGTAATTTATCGTTGGCGCTCATCTCGTGGGGCCGTTCGTGGTAAACCCCTTCATGGTATACTCTTCGTGGTACCTTCGTGGAATGACTTTAAATCACAACGAGAGAGAGGTGGATTCATTACTCGGAAATGGGGTGTTGCCCTGGCTTGTTGTTCTGTTAGGTATTGGCTGATTTTGTGGAATGCGCCCGCGAGGATCGTTTTGGTAGGACGGCCATCACGCCAGCAATCCTTGACGCTCGGCTTGTTTGTCATAATCAGACACATTCCTGCGGCTCGTGTCACGCGGGGAAAGGATATTGCATTGGCGGAGCGCGCGCGCCGGAGCACTTTGGCGCGATATCCTTATATGTAATGTGGGTTCACGCAGATTTGATCTTTCTCCGCGCATTTGGGAGGAGGTAGGAGGAGGAGGTGAGGCGCGACACGGCGAGACAAAGATCGAGCGAGGTCGCGAGCGCGCTAGGCACTCGGCGTGGAATGCTGCAGCGCCAGGACAGCATTCCTCGCCGACGGGTACATTCTGGTTATTACTGTTCAGCCGCGTTTCGACTTCGGCCAATAGTTTGATAACTACCAAAGACTTTTAAATTCTCTTTCGCGCCCGAACGCCATGCATTCCGAACCTACCACATGCGTTTTTTTTGCAACTTTTATTTACTTCAATATTCATAGAATCCTTGATGTCAATCCATTACCGTTCTAGGACAGTAATGGCGAACGTTTTTGTGACATCGGTCAAATTTCCTTCATTTGATAGTAGTAGCTCGTGAGCCACTAATGTACCGCGTTTGAGGACAAGAGCAGGTTTTATCCTAGGAGTACCCCTCACCTAGCAATCGTCAGTCAAAAGATTGGGAGGCTCAGTATCCAACATGTCAAACTTTCGCCGGCGCCGTCACTGTTTTAGGATGTCCCCGGTAAATTAACATAACTTTAATTTTAGGACCATTTTAGTCTTTGGCATGGATTCCTAAATAGAAGTCTTCATTGGAATATATATAGATTACCTTTTCCTAATACAGAAGGTCCTTGAAGGATCTAGACAACTGAAGGTGCCTTGGCGAATTGTTGGGTTCAACTAGTTTTGGACCCTTGACCTGAAAAAATGATTATTACCAGTATGGGCATATGTTCTCTTGGATTCCTCAGATCCTATATTAGTAGATCTAAGGAATGCTCAATGATCTCCAGGTCTTAGAAGTCTAAAAGAGAATTTATTTATAGTACCTCGTTCGTCAGTTCATCATGAAATTTGAGTTTTTGGTTCCCTTTATTATATAAACTTTCGTTCCGAATTTGTAGTTCCTCCTTTTAAGCTTCTGGATGTTGTCCCTTTTATGGGTTATTAAAAGCCATATTCCTCTTTCCAGATGGCGAGTACCTATTTGCAGAGCCCGATAGTAAACTCTCCAAGTATGCGCCAAAATCGTGGCGTTCTTCACACAGCCATGGCCTGGATGCCAACGGTCGTCCAGCGCTGGCATTCTACTTTCGCGTGCAGTTCTACGTCGACAGCCCCCTGCTGCTTCGCGATGAGACCACTCGCCAACATTACTACCTGCAGTTGCGGCTCAACGCCGCCTCCGGTGCGGCCGCCGGCGAACACTCGATCCGCCTCGGCAGTCTCGCCCTGCAGACGGATTTCGGTGACCATGGCCCGGAGTCCGCATCGTACCGGCCGGAGGACTACGTGCCACCGAGCATGCGCGATCCGGCCGTCCTGCGGGCGTTGGAGAACGCCCATCGCGGCCTGCGCACCATCTCCAAGACGGAGGCTCGTGCCCGTTTCATTGCGGAGGCATGCAAGTTGGAAGCGGCGGTGAATGCGCACGTCTTTCAGCTGCGCGCCTCCAAGCACGAAGCCGCACCCGGCGGTCTCCTGCTGGCGGTGTGCCCACGCGGCCTACGCGTCTGCCCCGACAACAACCCCCCGTCATTGTTCCTATGGAGCTCCATCGGGAAGCTCAGCTTCGAGCGCAAGAAGTTTGAAATACGCACCGGTCATGAGAAACTCACTCTTTACACGAGCAGCGATGAGAAGAGTCGACTTCTTCTTTCACTCTGCAAGGCGGCGCATCAGTTTAGTATGGCGGTTGCTCCTCGGCTCAGTGAGGCGAAGAAGGAGGAGGAGGAAATGCAACGATGGGATTGCGATCAACGCATTTCGGTAATTTCTAGTACGTCGTCGAATACCACGTCGGGGATTGTCAGCGACCGCGTGCACAGTGAAGACGAGTTGGAGATTATGATTACTAGTCCGCCAGCGCCATCTACGGAAAGTCTAGCGATCGCTCATCTTTTGGATAGTGGCCCTGCCAGTTCACGGACATCGAATGCTTCTGCCATCGGTGCACTAGTGTCGTTAAGCTTGAAGGATGAAGAGGTACCTAGCGAGAGTAGTGCAGGTAAACCAGGCAAGTTTACCGGATCCCAGTGTAGCAGTTCTTGTAGTACAGTTGTTGTCTCAACCACCGCCCTTCATCCAAGTAAGTCTTCAAAATTTTATAACAGTTTGACTTTTGAATTATGATACCATCGAGATTATGCTAATGGTATTTCTTAAATTCACAGAAAGTAAACGGAGACCCTCGACTAGTAGTAGCCTAGAATTAGGGTACTCCCATACGGCACAGAACTCCGTAGTAAGCGATTCCACCTGCACCGAGTTAGATTCGCGAGAACCCGTCTACACTTCCGGGCCGGCACCTAGTAGTCACACCAGTGGCGTCTATACTTTGAGCTCCAGCGAGCAGTATACCACCCCCAGCGAGGAATACAGCACCCTAGGCGCCATCCCACTTGAAGAAGACCAAGTCGACGGTTTCCGAAATCGGTCAAATTCGAACGTCAGTAATTCAGGTTCTTTTCGTGGCGATGGTAGTGATCCAACCGATAACCAACACACTCTACTCTCAGCAGAGGAGTTATCTGATCTTATTGTTGGTCGTTATCCTTCTTGCAAGTCAGTGAGCAATACCCTGGATTCCGATTCGGATTACGTTACCTTGCCGTCGACATACCAAGGATATATCCCAATCCCCCCTAAACGGATCGACTCAATTGAACCTCGTCCAAGACCTCCTCCTCCGCCATACCCGCAAACTTTCGACGAAGGGATGCTTCGAGATCCGCCTCCATATCCCGAAAATCTTATACCCCCACCCCCTCCGGTTTATCCTTCTGAAGAGATAACTGCCAGGTTTATCACGCAACATCCCCCGAATATTCTCACAGCTCATACCAGTTTAGTAAGTTCCTCACCGAGTTATTCCAGCGTACCTAGTGTCCCACCAATCCCACCCAAACACCCTCGTTCTTCCCTCGGGTCTATTATATCACCGAATAACTACCTTGATGTTGCAGCTTCTAAAGCTTCCGTTTTTGTTCCTTGCACATTTTTGGCACCTCCTCCTCCACCACAGCCAAGACAACCCCCGCCTCCTCCACCCCTAGCGACGGTATACACGAGTCAGCTCTCTCGATCCCAAATTGAACAGTACCAACAGCAGATGTATAGCGATGTAGATTTCGTTGTCTTCCCACTAAAGGAGCCTGCTATTAGTAAGCAGGAGTATTTGGAGGCGAAACAGGGGTCTATTCTCGCTGCACTTGCACAACAGCCTGTTTTCTACCGATCCAATCCTTACCTTCATCGATACGCCTCCAGTCAAAACCTCTCCGATACCTATGTTCAGCTCCCTGTTTATGGTACACCTAGTATTGCAAGCACCACTGGGAGCCTTGAACCCGTACCGCCTCCGTTACCACCAAACAGACCTCGAAGGAACTTTATGCGAACCAGATCAGATGATAACATCCTGAATACCTTGGATCTACCCACACTAGCTCAACCGCCGAAATTACGAAGGGTACCACCGCCACCACCTCCTCCTATTGAGAAATCTCCGCGTGAGCCACCACTTGGTCTTGATCGGTTAGAAAAATTGCAGGCCGCTGAGAAGGCTCTGGATAAGATCCCTGAGAAGCCTTCAATTGCGAATGCCTCTACCAAACCCCTTGATATCCGAACGCTGAGGGAGAAGTCCAAGAAGATGGATCTGCCCCTGATCTCGGCACTGTGTAATGACCGCTCACTGATCAAACAGACTAAGGCGTTTGTTATGCCCAAGCATCCGATGTCGATCGCGGCGTTAGAGACCAAAATGTCTGGTTCCACGCGCAGCAAATATCCAGTATCAGGGTTGAGCAGCAATAAGATGGCGAACCGTAAGGCTCCTAGTATCAGTCATCGTCATCCGGCCGATAAACTCCCCGAGATTCCTCAGCAGGCTGCGGCTACCCCTACCACCACCGACATCGGTGGGCAGTCGGTGATACCCCGAGCGACGCCCAACAACTACGTGCTTACAGATCCACGTGCGAAACACAAGACTATGCAATCGTTATCATGACACCCATCTTGCGTGCATGTGTTTTTTTTTTCGCCCGTGCGGAGGGAGTACAACCGAAAACAGTAGCAAAAAACTCAGGGTGCCATTAAGTCCATACTTAACCTAACTGTTCATAAGCACTTTCCACTAAATGCCAAGCGCCACAAATTTTAACGTTTTTTTAAGTCTCATCTCACATACAACCGGCTGGTTCCGAATTTCGCTTCTTTTATTATTCTTGCACACTGCAAAGGAAAACTCCAAAGTCGACTTGCTTGTAACTTGGTTTTGGGGTTTTTCTTTGTTTTATTTCAATGTAATCCCCGCGAAATTCGAGACGATCCGCAAACGCCATCTTTAAAACCTACATTCAATCAATTGTACATATACATACTGCATTAAATTATCATGGCCATTTCTCATTGTATTTTAATGCATTTAAGGTGACTTTACATTTCCAACATGGAATTCGGTAGCGAAAACGAACTTATATTGAAACGAAACGGAAGAATAATTGTACCCGCCATCTTTGGCGATTATACGTAAATAATGTAATTGGTATATATATATATTGAAGATTATGATGATGAATATTTTGTATACATACGTATTACCTAATACAATTATATTATTATTGAATAATTTTTATTCTTGCTCAATCATTGAATAACTATGATAAACATAGAGATTGAAATAAACTATCAAGTGTATGGTTTTTCTTCTTTTGTTTCTTAGAGGGTGGAAGTTTGAATACAGAACAAAAGTAGTCCTAAAGAAAATGGTTACCTTATTGAATCCTTCCAGGAGGACTAGGAGTTATGATTGACACATGCCTTTTTAAGAAATAATATGTAATATGCCGACGCCTATTGTAAGATATTCTGTTATACTAAAATATTTAATTCCACTTCCGTCAGACAAGTCTTGCGTATTACATTACTCCATGGTGGTCCCCCCATTTGAGGGCCAAATTAAAACTTAATCCTAGACTCATAGAAACAGCTTCGAGGTTCCTCAGAGGACAGCGGATCACACTTGGAGAATCACTAATCTAAAAAATAACCACAATATCCAGAGTGCGAGATAGCCTGTGTGTGTATTAATGATCTCTGTAGATTGTTGGGAACTGTAATTAGTTCTGAAACCCATTTGAAGATAGCGTTTATGTGGAATTTCGATTTGATCGATATTTTCAAGATGATATTTCGATGACGATATATCGAAAAATTGGAAATATCGATTTCGACAAATATCGACATTTCATCATCGTGTGATACATGTAGCTGGTAGGTCTAGCAGAATACATTTAGTAAGGGGGAAGTTTGGAGAAAAACTTGGTGGAATTTTGTTGGAAGCCTTCTATAGAAATGTAGTTGAAGAAAAGCAAAAACTAAGTGTAAAGCCACATCACCCATTTCATCAAAATTAACAATAATAATAAGACCTTTACTGGCATACTTTTGTCACAAATTTCCTCGTATTTCACATATTAGCTCCATTAAATAAATACATAACAATATACTAAATTCCTATAAATAAATACAATAAAATAAAGCTAACCAAACTTAAAAAATACAAATTGCATTGCCTTGACCCTAGTCTCCATCTCTCTATTGTCCAGCCATCCTTCTTTACTTCTCCAGCAGGATTACCGAGACTCGAGCCACCCCATCCCCTCTCTCCCCGAACCACCCCCTATCACATTCACACCGTCTCACACAATCTTCTCTCATTCGCACTAGACATTCCTCATATTTCGCCAGCGCGTACATCGCCTCCCACCTCACACTCCTTCTTCCTACCTCCTGGAGGACCACATAATATGGCGTGGATTCCTCCAGCCTCAGTAGGTCCTTCCGGAACCAGGCATGATCACTCTCTAGCACATCCCATTCGCACATCCCCCACACTTCTACTCCATACATTAACATGAGCTTCACACATACATCCCAGATGTGCATTATAAATTCCAGCTACCACCCTTGAATTTCTCCCAACCCGCTTTCACACGACCCCATGCACATCTCGCTTTCTCTTGAACCCAACAAACATGCTCACCTCATGACCCTTAAATATAAATTCCGAATATAAATATCCAAATATAAGTATACTTAAATATAAATTCCAAACACTTGAATGACTCTATCCTCTCAATCGCCTCTCCTTTCCAAACCAATTCTTCCACCCTGCATCTCCCTCCTGGTTTCCGAAACATCATCCATTTTGTCTTCGCAACATTCACTCTTAGCCCTCTTTTGCCATCAACAACAAAATAATCCAACAAATAATATATCAACAATTTTTAATTCACATAAGCAAAAACATGACCAATGCGGTAGTAAAAAAAAACACCGTAAAAAACTTCATGATAACATTTACAAGTTGCAATTAACCCAGTGCTTAAAATAAACCAAAATACTCCTCCTCCTGCAAACACACCGCCTCCTTCGCAGTTTAGCGACTCAGCTACGAAATTAACTTTTGCACGCGCACACAATGCGGAATCAATAAGTATGTTAATTGCGCACCGAATGATCGCCGCCTTTTTATAGCACCGAAGCCGATGTAATCACCGATGTGATGTGATGCTGTTGATGCCGGCGCATCGCACTACATCATTCATGTGTAATCCAACCAGTCGATGACTTGTTACCCACCCGATGCTGTGTGCCTGATCCACGTACCCACCTCCTTCCATCCCATCCTGGGCAGCTGCTGTTAGCGCGAGAAGAGCGCATCTCTTTAGTCTAGTTTCTAGCCGACGTCGTGGCAGGTAAGGTTGGCCGCGGTGCACGGACATGCGCGTGTAAACAGACGCTCGTCGCAGGAAAACTCGCACCGCCTGCGCCGCACCGACCAGCTCGATAATATCTACTCCGGGCTCGGGGCCTGCCGCGTGTGTGTGCGTTTCCTAGAGCTCGATTCCTGCTGCTGGCTGTTCGTTTCGTCCACCGGCTACCGTCTTGCCGATCTCACTGCAGCGTGCAATAACATTTCACGTGTCGCACGCGCTTGTTCACGATGTTAGATAATTAAACACTGGTTACACAATTCACAACAGCAGGTTGAAGCGGAGGAATTTTAAATCTATCGAAATTCATTTACTCAATTTCGGCATGAAATAATAAAATTCATCTTGAATTAATAAAATTCGATTAGAATTATTTACAATTCTTTGAGTGAAGTGTTTATTTATTAATTTCGAAAGTGGATTACCTTCTAACTTGGAGAAATGTCTCTAAAGGTAAGTTTAAAAAATATTTATTCATTTAAAATAATATTTATGCTTTTGACTCGTATATTATTGACGCAAATATGTTTATATTGATTTTACTTGTTTTTTTATAGTTATTTGTTTAAAAAACACGAAAATTAAATGCAAAACGTTAAGAATTTACCTAAACCTCGTTTTTGTTCGCGTAAACTTTTTAAAAGTTTATATTTTCAGGTTTTGCCTACTGTTACACATGTTTTTTTATGATAAAAAGAGAAAATTAAATTGAATAAACAACGATAACAACTTATATTTTAAAATAAAGCATAAGTGTGTCTGGTTTCGTCAGTAATGATCGAATATTGCCGGAATAATGTTTATATTGATTATACATGGTTTTGTTTTCATGTAAAAGCATTTTATAGATGAAATTATAAGTTTAAAACTAGAAATTCGTTTAGAACAGGTCATGTAAAAGCATTTTATACAAGAAACTACAATGTCAAAAACTAGAAATTCATTTAAAACCACATATTTCTTGTTATAAATCATTAAGGACAATATATTTACAGATTTACTATGAAATGTAATGTTATAAGTTGTTTTTGTACGCAAACAAACGAAGTTAAACTGAATAAACAGAGATGTTTACATTCTTGAACGCACTACTACCATCATATTGTCATGAAGTATGACCGCAGCGAAGCTGCCTTTGACATATCAATATGAACAAATAATCATCGGTAGACAATTTTTTAGGATGTTAATCACGAATTGCAAAAACTAGAAAGAGAAAATGATGCACAATAGATCAAAGTTGGTCGCGGTGATAGTGGCGTTGACCGCCCAGGATTAATTGAAAAAAAAAAGAGAAAATGATGAATGCCTCCGACAGGACTTGAACATGCATATCCCCGTATGTCATATACGGGGATTGCAAGTAGTATGAGTATGATGGTAGTAGTGCGTTCGAGAATGTAAACATCTCTTAACAAAATATTCGCTGCCCAATTCCGATGATTGAATAAACAGAAAAAAAAACTGATACCTTGAAATTTGCATTGTGGTTAATACGATTTTTGTCTTGTTATTATTAAACTTGTTTTTATTCATTTATTTCTACAAACATAGCATTTATTTACAAAAATAACGTTTAAAGGCCACGCAACTCTATGAAAAGCAGGTATTTATAGATAACGCAATCGACTTAATTCTGAACTTTTACTATAAAAAAGACATAATCACAAAATGCTAAATGACAGTTTTATAAATCAAACAAGGCAAAATTGTAGTAAGTAAACATAATTATTCGTAGATAGATAACAGTTTGAGTATTCAAATAAACTAACTATCTAGTGAAATTGTTACTGTTACGACTTTGGTATTTAAGTAGATTTGGCATTTGCATACATGACTGGAAAATGATGTAACTACGTAACACTTTGAAGGCACGCACGCATGGAAAATAAAGTGAATGCTAACGAGGAATTAAAGGTCAACCGATCGCCTTGCATTTCTAATATTCGTTTGTTTCTATTCATTTCATGCTATTTTAACATTCTTCATGTGATTAGTACTTTTTATTGATTAAGTACAATAGCATTTAGCCATATTTTATAATGATAATTAATCAATGATGATTATGATGAATATGATAACTGTTTTGCAGAAAGAATCACCGTCCGATGTTCAACTGCATTTGGCTGCGATGAAAGGAGATCTGCAAATGATTCGGAAGATTATTGATACTGGAAAGGTGCATGTTGATTCCCGTGATAAGGTTTGTAATATTTGTCATATTTTCTATAAGAATTATTTTTAATTCTATTAATTTATTAATAAAATGTAAAGTTTAAATTTTATGCATGTTTTAAATATTTTGAAATTTTGAGTTTTAATAGATCTATCTTGGTTATTTCAAGTACCATGGAATTGGGGATGATTTTAATCGAAGCACAAACTCTTCCTCTATAATCTTATGCAAAGAGAATATCAGTACCGTCAACAGTTTTCTCGGAAAATGAAATTTTCTAAAGCGTGTTTTTTGATATTTCAAAAATTGAATATTTTCTGTTTGAAGGGTCTTATATCACTAATTTTAAGTCCCATGGAATTGGGAATGATTTAAGTAGATGCACAAACTCTTCCTCTATAATCTCATGTTACGATAATATCAGTATTTTTAAGAGTCTTTCCGGTAAATGTTCTAAATTTACAAAATCGTAATTTTTGATATATCAAATAATCGGAAATTTTGAGTTTAAATGGTCCTATCCTTTTTATTATAAATCCCACGGTATTACGGATAATTTCAATCGATGCATACACTCATCCTCTGTAATAACATGTAAAGAAAATATTAGTATCATCAGTGCTTTTCCCGGAAAATGTAATTTTCTTACGTATGTTTTTTTTCCAATTGGAAATATTCAAAACTTTATGTTTGGGCGGTCTTATCTTGCTAATTTTAAATCCCACAGGATAGGGAATCATTTCAATAGAAACACAAATTCTTCCTCTATAAACACACGCAACGAAAATATAAATATTTTTATTAGTTTTCTCGGAAAATAGAATTTTCCAACTCGTGCTTTTTCATAATTCAATTTCGCCTACACACACTGGTGCTATTTTATTAAATCGTTGAATAAGTACCTTTTATTTATCACTTTTATAATAAATAAAACATTTCCTACATTATTCTTTATAAGGATGCCTAGAAAATTATTTGGAAAACATGTCAGCGATATAAATATAGTTATTAACGCGTTAAATTAACTTTATGAGCATCCTGAACATTAACGCGTGATTAACGCAGCGTAACTCAACTTTTTTTCGCATTTCTTTCCGCATTTACCGCAAAATGCAGTGTGCAGTATCTGTAATGAATGCAGCGGCAGGCCAACAACCGAAACGACAATCGGAGCACGAAATAATGCCCATTCCTGCTGCACATAATCAGTGCTTCGTGCATAAACAAAAATTAAAACACGTCTGATTTACCGGAAAAAGAGCTTTAGAAATCTCACCTTTTTACAAATCTCGTTAAACGCTGAACAAACTAATAGGAATGCAATGAAATACGAACAACAAGTAACATGAAAGACACGCGATTATTCTTAGCTTATTCTTTGAGAACATGATTAATAGCAGTGTGTCTGGGGATATTAGCCTAATTTACTCGGCTTTTTCTGCGTTTATGACGACTTTCAGTTTGCGTTTGTTGCGTTTTTGTACGGTTTGTCATTGTTGAGGTTGTGGCTTTTTCTGGTTCTAGGAAAACACGACGCCGTTAATCTTGGCGGCTGCGAACGGTCATTACGAGTGCGTCAAGGAGTTACTGGAACAAGGCTGTGATCCGTCGGCGCGTCGCGTGGTAAGTTGTAACTAGGAAGTTGGAAAAACTGGTTAAGGCCTCTTTCACACTTAACTCGTGGCGATTCACTTTTATACCAAAAACGATGCGAATGACTCTTAAACGAAAGTATGGGTAGGAAAAGAAAATATGACGTGTGTGTTGAGTCAGGATGGATTGGATACTTGGGAGCATATGGCGAGGGAATGTATGGCTTTAAATGTGAGATGGAAAAATGGATGATGATCTGACATGTCTAGTTAGTCGTTATATGAGTATAAGTGAAATTTTCAGTAGCATTGTGTGACGCGAGTGCTGTTTGAAAGAGGCCTTAACTGGTGAAAACACAAGCGTGTCAGAATGTGAAATCAAACGAAGCACAACTTGAAATATGCGTTTAGCGATGCGAAATACTTGGCAAAGCACAATAAAATTAAGTTATTGTTTGTAGACAAGACAACAATAGGAAGAATCGTCTTCTGAGTAATGTCTCCTTCCCTTAATGCTATCTCATTTTTCCATTTTTCTTAGTTTAAAAGTTTTTTTGGAGTTACTTTAGAATTCGTTTTAAGAGTTACTTCAGGAAATATTAAATTTTATTTTCTATTTTGCTTTTTAAATTATCGGCTCGAACAAACACAAGAATTTTCTTTTCATTCTTGATTTAAACTTAAACATTTGTCCGCGTCTCAAATAAGAATTCAAGTGACTAAAATAACATATGTGTATTTCTCTGAGGAAAATTGTAACAATAAATAACATTCAGACAGGTACAACTGCGTTATTCTTCGCCGCCCAGGGAGGCTACTTGGACATCGTCAAGCTGCTGCTGGAGAATGATGCACCTGTCGATTCGCTAAGCGTTGTGAGTGTGGCTTAACGAGCTGCTCTAGAAACCTGAATAACTCTGCTTCTAATGTCGCAGGACGGCGGAAGTCCGCTCTTCGTAGCATGCCAATGCGGTCACATGGACGTTGTCAAGGAGTTGGTCAATCGTGGTGCTGAGGTGAACGCGCATATGAAAGTGAGTGCATATTTCGTTAAACAATCAACCGTTTCAAGTTAAGCCGAGCAAAATCTATTTAAACTCAGGATGTCTTACCTTTACCTTTCTCTATATCGTATATTCAGTATATCGAAGTTATAAACGAATTGGTATCACCCAATATTCAAATATTACAAATTTAAATATTTAACCGTTAACTTGACGTCCCACAAAACGCTGTCGAATTATTAATTAAGCATATTAATTCATATTAGGAAGTTGAACTTATCGAATGGTGACATGATTAGAACCGTTGGCGTTGTGGATTTAAGTGTTTAAGTTTTAGTTCATCAATCATCAAGTTGTCCGCTGTATTTTCTTTTCGTGGACAAATGCCTCAGTTTTTGAGTTATCTATTATTATGATGATGCGTTACAGGATCGCGCCACGCCGTTATTTATAGCGGCGCAAAACGGACACTACAAGATCCTGATTTTCCTGCTGGCACGTGGCGCGCAGGCGGATTCCCGTCGCACGGACGGCGCGACCCCGCTGTGGATCGCCGCACAAATGGGCCATGACCACATCGTTTCGCAGCTTTTGAAGGCTGGAGCACGTGTAGATTCAGCGAGACATGTAAGTTAACCTTAAAATTTAACCTTTTAATAGGTCTTAGCCTTATTTCAACGTTTTTGACGATTTTTGACATTTATTTGAACATCAATCAACGTTATTTTAACATTATAAGATGTTTTTGACGTCTTTAGACAATTTAGCAAGTAGCACCTGCAGATATAATGTGAGTTAACCTTAAAACTTAGTTTAACTTTAAAGCTGTTAAAAGTAATTTTTTGGCATTTATCACAGTTTTTTTTACGTTTAATGACAATTTTTTCTGATATTTGAAATTTTTGGCATTATTTTGACATTCTTCGACGAATTTGCCATTTAGTACATTCAAGTAAATGAATCGAAAAACATGAGTTAACCTTAAAGCTTAACCTTATAATAGATTATGTACAGTAACATCTTAATAGACCTTCATAAATTGAAAAAAAAAACATAGTAAGCTTCATATTCTATTTATAACTACTAAAATTCATTTTTTAAACCCTACAGGATGGAGCTACACCATTATTCAAAGCAGCACATAAAGGGCACACACAAGTCGTCGGTGCCCTATTAAAATATCGACCGTCACTTGGTCTCCTACCCGTAAGTAACCCATATTTTCCCCTTCTCAAACCATGACTTTTCATTTATTTACATCTCATTAGAACGGCGAGAGTGCCCTCCACGCCGCAGCTCTCGTCGGATGTCTACCAGTTTGTAAACAACTCGTGGCCGCAGGAGCCGACCCATTCCTCACAAACCAGGAAGGCCATCAACCAGCTGAATTAGCACAAAACGGAAAATACGCCGCCGTCTCCGAATACCTTAAGAATTGCGTTCGCAGAACCCCTAAATGACATCGACGCAAAGAGGTCGGCTCGTTTATCAGTATCAATAATTCGAATTTGAACATATCTACAACTACTCTAGAGGTTGGAGAATATTCAGGTGCTTCGCCCACAGGGTAAAATATATCTGGGTGAAGAGGGTGGAAATCACAAATCATATGTGGAAACTATATTATCAATCACATTTGGTATTGTAGGTTAGGTGAAAGTTTAGGTTAGGAATTGACAGACAGACTGACTAAACAAGTGCCACACATTTACGGTGCTTGTGATGCACTTACTAATGATGCACGATAATGATTGATACATGTTAATGCATTGATAACGTTGAGTTTTACCTGAATTCTATGTTTTGTTATTTTGTTTGTACGATTGGTACGATGTACATATCATTATTGAGGTTATGCAAATGTTTATAAGATTTATATGATGTTATAATAATGGTATTTATTATTTTACTTTATTTTGAGTGATTGGAAACCTAATAAAGTATTAAAAATTAGATATTATGTTGTTATTATCTTTTCTAAATTTTCGTCGATCAACATTTTTAATATTTTAACATTTTCAGCGTTTTGACATTTTCCAGTCTTTCAGTGAATATTTTGAAATTTTTAAACAAAAATTTAACAAAACTTGTTTTTAACATTTTAAGAGGTATTTGATTTCTTTTTACTATTTCAATTATTCTTATTTTTTGGTGTTTCTACCATTTTTCGAGCTTTTTGACATTTTCAATAATTTATCCCCTTTCAACGTTTTTATATTTTTCGATATTTTAGAAGTTTTTGACATTTTTCGTTGTTTTTACTATTTTCGATACTTTGACATTTCCAAATATTTTGATATTTTCAATGTTTTGACATTTTCCAGTCTTACAGTAAATATTTTTAAACAAAAAATATTTTTGACATTTTCAGAGGTATTCGATTTGTTTTTACTTTATTCAATTATTCTAATATTTTTTTGATGTTTCTACCATTTTTCAAGGTTTTTGACATTTTCATCTTTTTGACATTTTCCAGTCTTCTAGAAACATTTTTTAACAAAAATTTAACCAAACTTGTGAACCCTAGCATTTTTTTAGGTTAAGTAAAGAAACAATTTGCATCGACAAGATAGAAACTAAGCAAACTATATATCGAAAAGTAAGGTTAAATATATCAGTTTATCAGTGAGAAATGTATTTACTTACCGAGACAACAGGTGACTAAACATTCCAGGTAGGTCGTAGTATGACACACCTCAGCGAGCACAGGTGAATCTACGGTGAAAAATGCCAAAAAACAGACTCGAAGAAATGAAGGTAAGCAAATAAACAATGATTAATTCTATAAACTGCATATTCTTGCTTAGGCCATGATTGAGAACGAGAAATCTGGTAAAAAGAGCAAGTATAAACAAATCGAACAAGACGCGGACGATCAGACAAATGGGTTTGAAAATTTCGAGGTTATACGCCAATGGATCGACGCACTGCAGGAAAATACCAATCAATGTCAAAAAGCTTACAACAAATCACCAAATTCTAAAGGTACCTAATCATAGTATACATACACAGCACAAGTATGCAGGGTATAATTGAATGAATGAATACCAAGATATTTGTTGATAGGTTTAAACAAAAAGTTGCAAAAAATCTTCAAAAACTCCGAAACGATTGCTTATAACATCGCTCAGTCGTTGAAAAAGATATCGGCTAATCTGAATGCAGCTGAGAATAAGTCCAGCGCCGAGTATCGCATGCGCTTGGTGCGTTACTCCGGATTGGTGGAGAGCTTCAAGCAGGTTGCTGCTGCGCATGAGGAGTGGACTGAGCAGATTTGCAACGCTGAGAAGAGTTTCATACAGAAATGTAATCAGATTGTGAACCAGGATGATTTGGGTGATGACCGATTGATGCAGTTGATTGCTGAAAATCCACAAATCTTTACACAAGATGTAAGTATTCTTTATTGTTTCTTTTGTTTCATGCCTCTTTTGTTATTTATTTATTTTACTTAAATGTTCGTTTTTTGTGTTATTATAATAGTATATACAAAATGAGATCGAAGCCCGTCAACAATTGGCAGATATTGAAGCAAGACATGCCCAACTTCTGACGATCGAAGAGCATTTGGTGGAAATTAAAAATTTGTTTGTGACTTTAGCGACACATGTAGAATTGCAGCAGGATAGTTTGAATCGTGTGGAGTTTTTCGCAGCTCAGGCGACTGATAATGTTCAGTTTGGTACCGATCAGTTGGAGAATGCGAGAAAGAAGAAGAAATGTGGTCGTATTGTAAGTTTTTATTTTTATTTTTTCTCTTTTAGTGATTTTTTTGTTTTCAGATGAAAATAGGTATTTTAATAGGGCTTATTTTTATTGTTCTTATTGTTATTGCTAGTATTTTTGGATAAATTGACTTTTATTTTACCTTAAGATGTGTATGAATGTTTTGTGAGTATAGGAAGTTTTTTATTCGCTTTTTTTATTTCCTCAAAAACGCTCCTCAAACTTATAGAGTAATTTGAGAAAATTTAAAAAATCTCGCCACATTATTATTTCCTTTTCACCAGGGTAATATATTTTTCCTCTTGTCCGGACCGAGTCAAATTTGCGCTCAAGCGCAAGATTTCCTTGCCCATACCCAAACTTTCTTAACCAGTCTTTCATCACCCATTCTTTACAGACATTCCTCATACCTCGCAATTCTCCATGCACGCAAATGAAAATATATCTCCATAAATGTCAGGGACTGAAGCCTCTGCAATTGGAATAAAGTACATTATTGTTACTCCGAACCTCAGCGTTATCATTCAACGTTCGTGATTACAACCACCAAGAACCACATCCACATATTTAGAGAACCCCCGGAATCCGCCCTGACAAACTAAAACATCCTTATTGAATCTGATAAGGCATATGGGACATTCCTTACCTGAACAAGACGAATAATATTTAACCTTAAAATTTGTCATTATTTACTTCTAAAAACAAGTTTGAAATAGAAACAACATAATTTTCCAAAACAAAATTTATTTACCAATATGAATCAGTAAAGATAACATCTAAAAGGTAGACAAAATGTGTGAAAAACCATGGTCTAAAAATGAGAGAAATCCGTATGACAGTATATCCCAAATGCAAATTTGTATAAAACATTGCTCAAAGTTGTTTGAAAGTTTAGCTTACGTAAGTTTTCACCAAGATGAGCTGATATAAACCCGCCTCTCACCGCTGAATCGATCGGCAATTGACTGGCATAAATATGACTAGAGTTATTATACTGTGTGAAGTGCAATTTGGTATGAAATTGCAATGATTACGTAATCCCAAGACGTTCGAGGTCCTTCAACGGTTTGAGCGGTCTTGCCGGCCAATATTGCACATTTTTCAGAGCCAAACTTTGATTCTGGATCCGCTCCAACTCGACAATCATCGGATACACCCGCTGTTCGATCCACTCTAAGACAGTGTAGTTATCAAAAACGTTCTGCATCGTATCAAAAGCACTTCTCGCGATTGATAAAGCCCCGTGATGCATCCTTGGCAAATCGGAAGTGAGCTCCTCAACTCTCAACGGAAGGCTATAATTCCTTCGAATGTTATACTCGGTCATCCATCCTTTACTCCGCGTTGTTGTTTTGATATAGTCGTTGATCTCGTTCTCCGTGGAGTAGAGACGATATGTGAGTCTGAAGAACGGACTTCCTGGGAACATACAACGTCCTAGTTTGTCCCACAGATGTGGGTCAACATCCAGATTGATAAACGGAGTGTTTCGTCCATATTGGGGACAGGATAGTGCCGACATGAGAGCGGTTTTATGCGATGCGTTGAAATAACCATTCGAAACTGCTAGAAGAGATAGAGCCATGCTTGGGATCGCTGCAGGAAGTAATTCACAAAGAACGGCAAAGTGGTCATATCGCTGCCATCCTGTTAGAACAACCCCACGGAAGCCTTTAGAAAAGTAACGACCTTGCTGCGACATCACGTCTAACCATCGAAGATTATTTTCAAGATGACGGCGCGCGTCCGGCACATAAAGTGTCTCCCCAAAAGCGCCCTTAAAAGCTGATGCAGTCCAAGCTGTCGAAAACACAGTGGCATACTTTTCCCAAACTTGAGGCTGCACAAAACGGTAGATATCTTCAGCGTACACCCAAATCATTGGCTCTACAAGATGACCCAGTTGAACGTCGAGCATACTTTGGGTACTAAGATGCCTGAGCATATCGTCCCAGATTATCAGTCGCATTCCCGGATGTTTTTCGTGGACTAAATTAGCAACATTCTGAATGTGGCGTAGGAATAAAGTATCGTGAAGCTCAAGGCGGCAGAGCTCACATTCACCCATTTGATATACTTCATCACAGCCAATGTGGAGATATTTGGTAGTTGGATGCATTTCTAAGACTTGAGTAATCACCTCAGAGATGAAATCCATCGAAGAGTTCTTACTAGGACATAATGACTGAGGACTGCCGGGAACTTCCCGAATATTAGAGAATTCTTTATGTTTAAGCGCAAATTCAACATGGCCGAAGGTTTGCACCAATGGTATTATGTCCAGTTTCAAAGTTTCGGCATGTTCTAAAAAGTCTTTGATTTCCCCATGGGTGTACGCATTCTTTGCAGCTATATTCTTAAGAATGCCTTGAAATGGGAACATGTCTTCGTATTCTATAATAAAGAAAAATATGAAAAATCACGTAAGTTTTCGGATTTTGAAGTTTTGATTAAAAAGTCCCTTACCTAGTAAGATACCGGTAGCTCCCAAGTTCTTAACCAAACTTAAGACCTTCTTTAGATAGTTAATTTTAGGTGGAGCTCCTTTTAGATCAAAATGAACAAGTCTAGCCTTTGGAATGTATGGATTATGAGGGTCTAAATTAACGAAAGGTACCCCCAATTGCCTCTCACTCTCCCGGTCTCTCTCTCGGTCACTCTCATGCTCCTTAAACTTCCCATCCTTAGCTCTCAGGAAAGCCGAATCGGGAGCTTCTCGTTTAACTTCAGATGACCCACCAGAGGAACTCTTCGTCGGATCCAGAACATCTCTAGGTTGTCGATGTACTCGATATGAGTACTGTAAGCCCAATATGAGCGTTGTAATCAGCAAAGAAGCAGCTAGGACTGAAGACTTCTTTCTCCAAAGCGTTAGCAATAATCTATGCATATAATTATTCATTTTTATCTTCTTATTTGGACGCCAATAAAGAATTGCTTTATATTTTCTTGAACACTATCATTTTAAGCATTATAAACATTGGCTGTGTACTACATCACTATTATGCACTTGTTTCTCTTATGTTTTACTGAGAGTTATTGTAAAATATTTGATTGTTATTAGTGTTCTACGTTGAGAAGATGAACGTCCGGCGACTGCCAGTTGAATGAATTAACTATTTATAGACGCGGAGACGCAAAGTGCATGCGTTGGCAGCAAATGCCAAACGCGACTTCTTTTTGTTTGTTTAGCTTTCTATTCGATATTAATACACTGATCCAAACGCGCACACTAATGATTCTGTGCAGAGTTTCACAATCGTAAAGTGTCGCTTAATCGACGACCGGTGGTCGAATGGCATCGAGCTGTCCCGCAGGGCAGGGAACCGGCCACAACACGTACATGCACCCTTTGAAAAGCGCACTCACCCTTCGTCATATATCGGTTTTCAGCCCCCTTTTGGAGATTCAACGCATGCGCATTTTCTACTTTTTTATAGTAATATCAGGGATGAAATATAAGAGTTGAAATAGAAGTGAAGCGTAACAAATGAAAATTAAGCATTTTTTTTATTGGAAAGTTAAGAACAAACATCGTTTTCAGAGATTTTAGGGTTGAATATATACGATTCATACGTTCTTTATATATTCAAAGGTGTTGTTACAAAATTATTGATCTGAAGTACTGTGTTCATTCAACTATTTTGCTATGAATAATATACCCAACGGTACGGTAAATAACTTGCGATTTCCGAACTTACATTTATTCGCCAAAATATAAATGAAAATCAATTTTAGAT
>WSZQ02000001.1:3029369-3045981 GCA_019419845.2 Weissflogia rhopalogaster | reverse complement strand
GGGCAAGGTGTGGGAGTGAGGAACAAGGAAGAAAGGTGTGGATGGGGAACGAATATATGGAATGTGTGTTATGTCGATGTGGGGTGAAGATTCGCATATTACATCGATAAAACTTTCGAAATAAAGGAGTTACTGTAGTGTGCAGATTTCAGATGAAAATCTTTCATTCATTAGGACATTTTAAAAAGCAAACTTCCCTTTCATTACTATCAACGACCGATGTTAAAATTTTGCAAAGCAAAAATGGTAAAATTATAATACCTAACGGAAAGTTCAGTTTTTTGAACAAATTACTGTTACAGTTAAGAAATTGAATCCTGGTAACTAACCCTATAATTTTCAGGAGTGGGTTCCCTTCTTCCGACATAAAATTTAAGATAATTTTGGAAAGAATGTAGAGAACAAATCTGTTTTTCATCGCCATAATTACACATGCCAACATATGCTCGTCGCAGCGAGCGTGGCGTTTTCGAGACCGCCTCGACGTGCTTGATGAGGATGTAACCAGATGGAAATCATCCTGTGCCGCGACCGCGCGCCCGCACATAAGTAGTGCTTCCGGTCATGAGACCCGCGCTCCAGGGCCGCCCTCAACGCGTTCGCAAGCGATGTTCGTACGCGCCGCCGTGCGCATGCATTTTAATAAAGCCGGATTCGAAATGAGCCGTGGCGTCGTCGAAGAGTTAATAGCATATTCGCACTTTTTCAAAATATCGTCGCTGCGTGCCTGCGCGTCGATACAATCGACGCCTTCATCGCGCGCCGTCTTCAATGAAAGCCACTGTTCCACGCACTGAGCACAAGTGACTTACAAAAAAAAAAAGCGCACAGCCACAGCACGCGAACGCGAAGCGGCCAGTAATACGCCATAGAAATCATTCCTCGTCGCAAGCGGCCGTTTTGTGGTCAACGCAATAATTCATTAATCTTCGAATTGCGAGAACAACACAGGCCACTGTTCCGGGACGCCAGTTCGAATCCCACACAAGATTCGCAAAATTATCAACTTCCTGCAAAACAAAATATGTATCCAAGAGAAAGAATGTACACAGAAAAACTGTAATGTTGACGATGGTTTCGTGTTATTCTTTAACATTATTGATAGTAATATTACAGATTTTATTTACAATTATTGTTTTTCCATATAGCTACAAATGTGTATTCATCGCGCCTCGCCCTCTTTGTTTTGGCACCTCTTGCATGCTTCTTATACGCCTCCAACCATCTTATACTCGGTGGATATATCTTTTGCATTTGTATCGAATATTAGTTTTGAGAGTACACTTCCTCGTTCCGGATTGTAATCCATTTTACAAAAAAATATAATATATATAAATGTATTCATTTTTGGCGAGTTGTGTGACGCCACACAAATATGTACGAGTACTGTGGCGCAACACAGCGCCTAATGATAGTGAACGCAACCCTTTGCATGTGCATTTAATGCAAACGTCCTTCCGAAAAATGGAAAAACGGCTAAGATCGCAATTATATCCGCCTCGTTGCCACCACACTGTATCCTTGAAATGCGACAAGTTTTCAATAGTTCCTCGTAGAAAAATATACTCTCATTTGTTACAATTTGTTCCTACCTACCTACTATATAATATTATTCTATACAATGTATCAATAGTTGTCGAATTGCATGTTGTTCCATATGAAACGTTCATCATCAAGCACACTTTACTTCAGTACTTGTCATCGCACTTCAACGAAATCAGTATGGCAGAGGCCGCCAACCGCATTTGCAATTTTACAAAAATTACTACATGTTAAACTCTCGGGTAATAAGTAATTTTGTTATTTATGTAGATTATACTGGATGTGCGCACCACTTGGATGTTCTAATCAACGCCTTTCAGTGCGATCACCCTTATTTTCTCTAAAACAGCCTTACAGAGTTTCCACGTTTGTTTATTTTTATTCTTATGTTTTTGCTTTCTGCTTTTTTTCTTCAACCAGTTCACCACTCCTTATTATGCCGAAGTTAGTTGTCGCAGTGACAATTACTAGATATTGATTCTTTTTCCGAAGGACTTTCATTTTTACAATAAAATCGCACGCACGTTTTGGTTCGCGTTTTATGTTCAAACGGTCGTCGAGCTACGAACTATCAGCATGAACACTATCCATCCCGAGATGGCGCCCTCATTGACATCGTTACACATGTGTACCTATGTATGATACATTCAGAAAGAGTTGAGTAGTAAGAGTATTTTCTTAACAATATTTCAGTTCTGTTCTCTTAAACATTAAAAAAAAAACATTTAGCAATAATATACAATATGGGCGCTTAATGTATAATTGTAAGGTAAGGTATTAACTTTTAGACTTTCATTTTGGGCGCATAAGCAGAAAGAGGGTTCGCGAATTTATTTGAAATTTGTGTATGATAGTTTTGTAGCTCAACGCGTTGGGTAAGCGCGTTTCTTTTCACGTTTCAACACGCAGGACTAGATAATACTGGAGAGCCGTAACCTCAGCGTGGCCGTGCGCGTACGCCCCCGTGCGTAGCAAAATACAACGCTGCTGATGGCTTTGTACCCATTTTGTTAGTATCGGGTAAATCTTCTTTGATTTAACTTCATTTCCTCAAATCCCGCATGGGGGGCGCGCCGACGTCGTTCATGAGGCGCTGGCGAACTCACAAAAGCACTTTGCATTATTTCTCAATTTAAATAATTTTTAACAGTCGTTTAAAAAAAAAACTTTATACATATTACAGTTATACATCCCCGATATTTACAAAAAATAAATTAATATAAAGTATATGAAGTTTGCTGTCCGTTTCCAAACATGGTTCATTTTCAGTTGTTATGCACCACACCACATGCCTTTTGTTCGTTCACATATCTGCATTTACACAACACATTATTAAGCCCTTCAAAAGTCCGGTGATGTGTCCAGCAAACGCTTTTCGGGCGTGTTAATAGTTTGTGTTGTGCTGCTGGCCAAAGTGGCAGCAGTCTTCGGCCGACACCGACAGCCAAGACGCGAATGCCGCGCGTAACATTTTTCGACCAAGTGCTTCCCGCACTGCAGCGGCCAGTAGAAGAGCAGACAGGGTAGCATGCAGGACAGCGCCGTAAGGCAGCCCCAGCGTGCCGCCCGCCGATCAGGCCCGCAGTTACACGGCTCGTCGACGCACGCATCCCCGCCGTCTGCCTCCGAGCAATGGTAAAACAGCCCCTTGACGCAACACAGGCACGACGCATAGTCGATGATGGTGTCAGCAGAGCATCGATACGAACTGGTCCAGCACTCCGGTAGTGGTCGCGGCTGCTGACACGAGGGGCAACTACAGCGACCGCACTCACCGCAGATGATCGACGGCCTCGTATCATGGATGGCGGGCGTTGACGGTGCATTCGACTCCTTGCCAAATGCGCCCGCCGGCTGTGGCTGTTTGGTGACGGGCGGCAGCAGGTGGTGCGCCGCCGGGGGCGGCGGGATGGGAAGTCGCGCGGGCCGTTGCACACGCGGAGGCAGATTACTCGCGGATGCCGGCAACGGCGGCACCTCGCGATGATGGTGGTGCGCTGGCCGGATCGGCGTGTCCACGTACTCATTGCTGCGTCGTTCAGAGTCAGGTCGCGGCGTTACCAACGACACCTGTGGCGTCGACGCGATGGTGGCAGCAGTGGCGTTGGTGGTGGATGCTGAGAGGCCGACAAGGCCAAGGCTGGACAGCGATGTTGGTGGCGCACTAGACGCCGGTGATGATGCGATGAACGTCGCAACTGGTGCAGCAGTCGGGCTGCGTAAAGGTGCTAGCGGGGCGGTCAGCGGCGCCGGGGCGCTCATGATGGGCGCCCGCGGTCGGTGCGCGCGCGGCAAGGATGTTGGGCCTCCATGGTAAGCCATGTGGCCAGCGTATCTAGCGCCCTAACCACGCTCCTCCTTGATCCGTCATCGTCGCCAGCTGAAACAAAACAAACAAAACTGTTAGTTGTAGGTAATGATCCGATCCAAGTGCATATATTACTCATGCCGTTCACGCCGCTTATTAGACACGATTATTCACCTTGGCATTTGATTCGTACGTCGCATTGGTATCGCGAAAGACTACATGTCTGTTTTTTCGATTATTTTCAATCCAACCAAGTGAATGAAATCACTCATTCAAGAACGAGGACCACAAGTATGTAGCATTCTTCAAACTTATACTACAACTAATGACAGTGCATAATAAACCAAGGAATGAAATAACTAAACAATTGAGCATTATTAGTAGTAAATATCTACAAAATAAAACAAGCTCAGCGGAAACCTCAAAACGTAAGAATTGTCAAAGGTGAACTGACAACATATCAACTGAAATTACGCCTACTTATATCAACCCATTTCCTGATTATGAGTAAACAGACTAGATAAATAAAGCAACCCACAGGGCAACCAAAAGAAATTACAATTGAACAGTGGTGGTTTAAGTTGCGACCAAGTAAACACCATAAAAGTTACTGTTAGTAAAAATTTAATAGAACAGAAGCATCTAGCTTCTGTGAAAGGTTGTCTATGAATATCTTTGAAATCTCTGAATAGATGGTAGCGATGTTGACAGGTTTAATAAGCAAACGGGATCTAGAAATGAGTCGGTTGAAGTTTTGCGTTTCGGTGGGCGCTTGGATATGTTGTACACATACTAAATCTACAACCCCGCACTTTTTACGAAAATGAGCGTGTGGCTAGACACTCATAAATATGCAATAGTACGACCACAACGGCACCAGCGACGACGAGCGGCGGAGAGCTGGAGGAGGTTGGACAGTTTACTGAGCCCGAGCGTCGCAACAGCGGCAGCAGCAAGCAAGCAGCAGCCCAGCTAGAGGAGTCACGCCAAAGCACCAAACAGGCGGCCAGTGCACGCGCATGTGTGAATTTCTCGTTACCGGTCGGTCGTCGTGGACGCACGTCGTACAGTGGGCAGCCTTCGCTGCTCCTAAGCTCTCTCGCGAGGCGGCCCACGCCGGCTTGACTCTCGACAGGCGCAACTCACCAATACATCGGCACCCAAGACTCTGCGCGTCGTACGTACGCTCCACGCACGCTGCTAGAGATCGAGAGCCAGGAAACCAGGAGATCTGTGGGCGCGCCACGGTCCGACACTCTCACAGATGCACGCACACGCACATACATTGCATACACATCCAACAACATTCATCGGGCAAGATACACCTGGTTGCTCGAAGCACAACCAACGCCACGCACACGCATCTCGACGAGAGACTTCAACGCGCTGCACCGATTGGGCGGAATTCAACAAAACAAGTCAACAATGAATGAGCGTTGAGCGCATAAATGGCCAACACCTAGGGAAACATTGCCAGCGTCCAACGATGAAGAAAACCAAGGGACATTATTCATCGATCGTAAAACCATCTGCCTTGCAATATTACAAAAGACTCCCGAGTTAGGAGCATTCGAGACACAGCAGATGCCCTCCTTCCTTTCCGTACGTCCCTCCCGGACGACCCATGAGTATCCACAGCGCGCCCAAGAGTGCCCGTGAGGCTCAATCGCTTCGTTGCAGTGCGCGAGTCGAGCGCTTCGGCGCGCATTCCAAATGTTTCCTACCCCCAAACGCCACGGGGCTTTCAACATATTGACATCAGATACGGATACCACGAACCATGGAAAAGATGGCATGAAAACACGCTGGGATGTTGAACTTAAGCAAAGGATAGTTTAAGCAAAGGATGGTTTAAAATAAAATTGAAAAAAAAAACTCTAGAAACAAGTCTACACATCCTCGACCCATCTTTATTGCGATTTAATAGGCTTTCCCTGGTGTGTTTGCTTGAATGAAACGCCACGGCTCGAATTAACGCATATGTGAGCAACACATGACTGTGCGTTTCGCCCGATTATAAGTGCGTGTGTGCAAGTTTGAAAAGCAGCGCGAGCTCGCGATGTGCGCCTACGATAGAGTATTTAAATAAGAAAGTTTCCAACGCCCGGTCGAGCGGTTCGGTCGCAGCACGAATCGCGCGCGCATTTCGAGTCGAGACGACTTAAAATAAGTACACTTAAATATATATATACACATATGCCCCGGCGTGTTTGTGTTGCTGCGTTGTGCAGAGGCAAACTCGCGTTGCGGAAAACTTACGTTCGTAACGAAAGAAAACTCACTTTTTATTGCGGCCATTGCATGCTACACGTTGGATCCTCCTGGGCGCAGAGCCACAGTGTAAGCACTCGTACATGTTTCACACAAAATAATTGCTGAATAATCCCAAATGGAGTGGACGTATCCAATACGATATTGCTGTGATCACTTTGATTTTAGACCACTAAAGAACGCGCAATGAAAATTCACACCACCTGCGATGTATGTACACTTTCACGACACAAAAAGCAAACTTTCGGCGCACAGAGAAAGAAGGAAAGACACTCGCATTGGGGCGTAGTTTTATAGTAATCCTAGTTTTGGCTTGAGGTTGAGCCAAGCAGCATTCTCGAGAGTGTAGAGAGCGACGTGTAGCACACGTACCTCCCGCCCGGCATTGTCGTCAGATACTGAAGCGCGAGCGAGGCAGGCGCCGTAGTAGAGCACAGCCAGTGCCGCGCAACGTTTTCGAGCTGGGTAGGGAGACGATGCGCCCCCGTGTATCGTCCAAGCGCGAGCGAGTGTGAGCACTACGCGCTGAATACACAGGTATGACAGAGTGCACACTGGGTTTGCAGAGATGCTCGAAGTAGAGAGAGGTACACACAGTGCGCGCATCGATGGCAGCGACTCGCGGCGGTTTGATCTCGCAACCGCTGCGCCTCTCTCTCGCCCGCCACGGTTTTTATGAATGAACCCGGGGCAGCCATTATGAATGGAATACGTAGTACATTCAAAGGCGGCCGGACACGCAGCGGCACACGCTCGGTCGTCCTCGTCGCGCATTCGCCTGCCTACTCGCTTGTGCTCATGTCGACCCGCAGAGGAACTCCTACGTGAGTAGCTTTCTACGTGGTGCGCATAGATTTCAACGTTTTTCCAGCCATCGATAGAATGGCGAGAAGGAAATTTCCTACACATATCCACATTTCGCCGACAATATGAAGACGCTATCCGAGGCGCCAAACAACAGCATGGGTTTGACACTAGGATATTTAGCATACATATGTCCGATTAGGAAAGCTCGTGTTAGAATGGCAATTGAAACAACTGTCGACAATGGGTGAAAATGTTGACGTTGCTTCTATCCAGTCGTCATATGTCGTGATAGTTACGTTTCGAAATTCATTCATTCATCGAGCGTCGCGCCGTCGTCGTTCGCCGCATATACGGGCAAGGCTCGTAAACACATACACGATGTATACATACATCATACATACCACTCACACATGTAACCATGCAAACGAGTCGTGGCGCGATCCGTTCGTCGGCGTCGTCCGTGAGTCCGGAGCGTCAAGTAACCTTCAAGAAATATAAAATTCGACCTCGAAAATAATAAAAATATGCTATATGGCGATGACTGCGACCGCGGTATGTTATGTACACACTGCAACGCGGCAGTATATATACAAACACATACCTACAAACTCATACATTCATCCATACCTCATACTTCGAAATACATACATCGAAAATTGTGTAAAAAATTTGAGGTTGGCAGAAGATGATAAGCAAACATTGAATATTGCGAATTGACACAATAACGATTGGTATTATTAACGAATGCAATTGGTGTTTATGACGATGTATAGGTATACTTTGATCCTCAATTGGCGAGTTTATGTTGCGCACACGTATTGAAACACAATCTGTTTTAGCAAAATGGCACGTACGGCCAAACGCGACACCAGCATTGCAGCGTACAGTGACGTACAGCAATGCGAAATCATGAACGACCCCAAACGTCCGTCCTTTCCACAAGAGTTTACGGCGTTCAATGCCGCAGAAACAATTAAAATCATTTTATGCGCTGCAAAACAGCCGTCAACGAAACGTTGCGTTGCTCTTTCAAACGTAATCGTGCTTGGGCGACAACACTTCGGAACGCGGACGGTCTGCGAGCGTTGCATTTGGGTTTTTGGAAGTCCGGATTCCAAGAAGCCATCATCGGTCACTCTAGTCGAAGAGAGGAGATAATCCTAAAAGTATTTACGGCTATTAAAAGCGACCACAAAATGTATTTAGCGCGAACATTGTGACGAAGCGATGAAAACGCTTCGAAGTCGTTGAAACACTCGAACAGTTGCCAAAACTTGAAGAGGCCGCGGTCGTGTGGTGGACAATTATCGGCGAGTCGAAAATTATGCCATTAACCGCGCACGAGATTTGTCCATTTTTTGGTAGGCGCTGCGCAACGTCTAGACGACGTTTGTGCGACGCCTGTTTTGCATCTCACGCTTGAATTCTTTCACTTCCTTTTTGGGGCGCATGTTGCACCGCTTGTTTCGAGCAACACGAGCGCCTTATCTCCAGGGGAAAAAGCACTTAGCTGAGAATTCCTATCTGCGCGTCTTTTTAGAGAAGGAACAGGGCTTCTCTCTAAGTTGTAATCATTGAAAATTGCCATCGAGTCGCGCCCAGTTGATGCGCGTGCAATAAAGGCATAAATATTTAAAGTGCTCATAAAATATGACGCGACATGATTGTCCCCGTGGTGCTCGAAAATTCAAAGCAGCCTTTAAAAGGTCTGCATTTAAAGAATGACCCAAGCCAACCAATCTTTAACTTAAACCTCTAAACGATGCAGATATCTGTATCAGAAGTTGTAAAATTTACTAATAAGCGAGTGCATATCCGTTTCCCGTCTCAGCAGGGTTCCTTCTTTCTATTGACGATTAGAAAGAGAGTGAAGTTGAGGATGTTGAAGAGCAACGTGACTATTTCCGGATTAAATGGCAAAGGCGGCCACAAACAAGCATAAGTTTGTCGTTTACATTTCATTTCAAATTTCGAGGTCGGAGGGACAAAAAAAAAACTTCGAAAGAAGAAGATTGCAGTGTGACATCCACATCATCGGATGTGAGTAGGCAAAGGCAGAGGAAGTTCACAAATGCACCATATTTCCGTTTCCTCTCCACAAACATGGACAACGTGTGTACGATGCACAGTACTACGCAAACAAGGAGCTTCCTCTTCTAATGGTAAGACACCAAACTTCCACAAGTGACGAAAGATTGAAAATTTGCTGAGAATCAATTCATATTTTAAAACATTTGTTGTGAACTTTATTAAGTCCCTCAATACTTTAGATGTCTTACTTGTTTATTTGAAATTTCGTACAATGCTTATTCCATCTATGCGGCATCATCAGGTATTAAATGTTAAAAAGTTTTATACAAAAGTTGGTATCAATGTTCAAAGAACCCAATTTACTTAACCCCGATCTCTTCCACAACAAGAGTATTAGTAATTGGTTTAGATACGTAGATGATGTTTTTTGCATTTGGTCCGAGACAAATAGACAATTAGATAAAGTTCTTGTTTGCATCAATTCTTTAGATTCTAACATAAAATTCACAATAGAAAAAGAGAACAATGCTTCCATTAATTTCATAGACATCACTATTAAACGCATCTCAAATAAGAGATGTTTACATGCTCGAACGTTTACATGTAAACATCTCTTAACAAAATGTTCGCAGTCCAATTTCCGATGATGCATCTCAAATAAAATAGATTTCTCGATTTATAGAAAACTTACAATTACAGATGGTATTATACCTTTTGATTCTTTTCACCCCCTTACAACTAAATTATCATCTCTCAACTCTCTCGTACCTAGAATTACGGCTATCCCTCTCTCATCAGCTAACTTTAATTTAGAATTAAATACAATTAGGACTATTGCCAGAAATAATGGGTACAGAGACCACTGGGTAACTATATTACGTTCCTTTTTATATCGCAACATATGTTCAGAATTGTTCGTAAAAAAATCAATGATGTGTTGTCAATTTTGCTTCCTCCACAATTCCAAGTACTGCAATAAATTCGTTTTCCCTCGTTCGGAGGCGTTCTACCTTGAGAAATATGAATTCCAGAAGTAACTTAATTTGGCCTGTGCTAAAGTCCTCTACACATCAAAATGCAGGCATAATAGGCAGAAACACTTTGGTGGTAGGTACACACGTTGCCTTCTAAGAACCTGATCGGTGAGATCTTCATGTGAACGGAAGCAAGCCTACGCGTCGCGACTCCGGACGTAGGCACCGCACCCCTCACCTCACACCCATATATAATTTCGGACTTCCGGCTTTTTCTGCACCCGTCGTCGCCGACAGTCACAGGCGCCGACACCGACGATCGGCGCGGCGTGTGTGCGCCAGATGTCTTCGCTGCTGATAGCAACCGGGTGCCGTGTTGAGCGTATGTGTGCGATGTGCGTACAACGTGCATTCATTCATAATTTTCACCACGCGAGAGTCGCGCACCACAAATGCCTGGTGCTGCTCTTCCTTTCCGAGCGCCACACTGCTACGGATCGCTATACCTAATGGTTCGCTATGCTACGCTGCGCTTGGCGGATTGGCGTTTGTGCCAAACACAAAGTCGAAAGTGTTTCGCTCGCCAGCTACCAGGCCGCCGATGAATGAACAAATGAATTGAATGAACCGACCGTAGTGCTATGCCGGACATACAAACAACAAATAAGTTTATCGCTACGCAAATGCTACACGCTCGCATCCGCATTTGCCCACGATTGATAGATAGGCAATATCAGGCCGTTCAGGCAAGAGCAATGTGCTTGCGATTAGCTCTAGTTTGCAGTGGTCTGGCAAACATTGTCGAAAATGACATTTTAAACATTTGTACGATAAGGCCAATAATGTGCCACATAACGATAATAGCATTTGTCTTTAACAATATTTACGTCGCTTTATGTGCTAAAAAGGGATCGGAGAAAATATAAGATAGAGGAACGCATGTTATATTAGTGACCGTGAAACAAAATTACTTAGTTCTAACATTTGTTAGATGACGCTAGTAAGCAATGGGCTATATTCGGCGTTTCCGACCAGCCACGAGTTTTGAAATGTTAATAAACAGTTTCGTTTCATTTCTTGCTCTAGATCTAGATAACCTTTTTGCTTTTGATATATTGTCAAGACTTGATATAAAAAGACTATATCATTAAAGAACGACTACATGTTACATGCAGATTGAATTGATCGGCTTCTTTCCCTTAATGTAAGTCGGCATATAATTTCATTCTTCAAAGCGACTGAAACCTCCAAGTTGGTCACCCTCTCAAAAACAAATCCGCGGTAAGCAGCATATTTTCAAATGATTTTAATACTCTTTGTCGAAGGAATGTTCCAGCATCACCCAGAAGATTTACATTTGATGATAATAATATGTATTATGTTTTAAAATAAATCTGTATTTGAAGAATTGTCTTTAAGTGGCGACACTCTGTATTTGCGGCTTGGGTTGAAGTAAAATCTATTGCAAATTTTACTGCATCACTCGTGTTAATGTACATACGTATTATCTATGAAAGGGATCATTTGTTCCAATAATCTCATCTTGATTAAACACCTAAATTAGAACACTTTTTTTATTATAAAATTCTTTTCAGAGAAAAGTTATCGATTTAATTGCGAAACACTTATAAGATCATTTTACTCGTTCATTCATAATTGACAATAGTGCTTGAGATGAAATCAAGAGACAATAATCAACATTGATTACAGCAGCAACACCACGAAAACAATACTTATTGATAATCTGCAATAGGCGAGGCTTAAAAGCTTGTTGTTAGTAATTAAGTGTTGTTACTGAGTACTCTGTAGAATGTGTACAAACAACCCACGGCCTATCAAACATATTTGCGGCACATAAAACATTCTAAAGTGTTAAGAGATGTTTACATTCTCGAACGCTCTTCTACCATCATATTGTCATTAAGTAGGAGTGCCTTTGACAAATCAATATGAACAAATAATCATCAGTAGGCACTTTTTAGCATGTTAATCATGAATTGCAATACTTAGAAAGAGAAAATGATCGCAGCCCCATGATTCTAAAATGTGTTTATGATTACGTAAACTTGAGACCTTAGATCAAGCCCAAGGGGTGACCCCTTTAGAGAACGAAGTAAAGGACCCCCCGCTGGTGGAAACGATTGTCCACCCCTGCTGGGGAATACCTAGTGGAAAATTAGATTCGAATGTATGTAAGCTTCTGCAGAGTTTATAACGGCGAGTGTACGCTTTGCAAAAGTAAACAAAGAAACGGCGTCGTTGTGCTCGTAGTACGGGCTACGCAGAAGCCAAGAAAAAGATGAGGCGTGTCTTGGGTTCTTCACTCGCGATGACTTTCAACACTGAGTGTACACACGGCCTCTGGAAGGTCGTGGTGTTGTGACGCGCTGTTATATGTTTTATGTGTGTATGTGGTTGCATGAAGCGATGTACCAGATCGGTTCAACCACAAAACGCATGAAAATATTTCACACATAACCAAAATAATCACAATGTTCTGCCGTGTGTTTATTTGTAAATAAGTTATTTCCAAAGTAGTAACTGCTACATTTTTTGCGATCTTTCGTCTGTACAATGTTATATCATTAGAGGGGAATAGTACAAAAAAAATAGTAGCGCTACATGCCCATATTTCAAGACTGTTCTTGTGTGGTTGTACGTATGTGCACAGTAGCGGTCAGCGGAAATAAGTTTGTCCACACACCTTCTTCGTTGAGCACCTAGACACGCCAGGAGAACCTGACGACATCAAGATAGTTCCGCTTTTGGTGCACTCTTTCCTGTGGGTATGACGCTGTCTGATGATTTTAATGAAATTTGTTTCTTATTGTTAATTATTCTATGCTCTACGAACTATAATTTTGTTAAAACTATAGTTAAAACCATATACTTGTAATTTCCTAGGAATATTCTTCAATTGTTTCGCCTTAGATTAAGACGATTTCTAAAAAATCGAATAATTTGATCTAATAAAAAAGGCATTTTTCTTTTTTAAAGCTTTCTTCTCTCTCTTCAAACAAGTTTTCTTACGATAACCAATATATCTAAATTTACTCGTTTTCCGTTATTAAAATGAATCATTCCAAATATGGAAAAGTTGGAAATAAAATTTGTTAAGCATTAAACTTAACGTGTAGAATAGGCCTAAAAACAAAGCCTGTTAAAGCGAGGACAACGCAGGATCCAGGCATTATCCTTTAAAAGGTGTTTGAAACTAGTCATTCAACTGAATATTCCTTATCGGTGACCTTCTAACAAGCAGCCGGTGTGTGAGTCTCTGGGCAGAGTCTCTGGGTCTCAGGCGCAGAGTCTCTGCTTGTGCTTCTTCTTTTATTCGATATTTAAATGTTTTTAAATTAAAGTAGATGATTTTAATTTTTGATTAACATTTATTCAATATCAATACTTTTATAATAGGCTGGATAATTTTTATATTTTCTAAATCGATACAAATCTCGTTAACGTTGAAAAATACATCCCTCTCCTCGCATAGTTTTAATGGGAAAATATATTATATATTGAATATAACATATGTTAAATAATAAATCTATTATAAATATAAGGTTCATATAGAAATAAAATATATCTCCAATAAATCGAGCGAAAATCGAACCCAACTATTTTAAATTAGTTTGTAAATGATATTATGTACGTAAAAGTACATTTTGTTTTTATTTATTTATTTAAACGTGTACTTGTTAGAAATATAAAAAGTGTGTCAAGCGGTTTCGTCCATTGGGCATCTTCAGGAGACTTCAGGCGATTCTCCTGAAGATTGGCTATTGAATAAATGATATTTGTAAATTGAAAGCATCTACATTAATTTAAAAATATTTAAATATGGAACAAAAAAATGTTCGGAGGGAACACGACCTGGCCGCCTTCCCCGTGGTAGTACAATTGAACACACTATTATCCTTGTGGGCCATACAAATAGTGTGCCTACATACAAGATCGACCTATACCGGACTCAATTTTGGGCTAAGAAAAAGGTCTGAAAATGTTAAATAAAAACAATCCACAATTGGCTTATGACTGTGTCCATCTCTCCCGTAGCTGGACCACAATACATTTACATCATTCAACCATTTCCTGCATTCGTTCGTGTTCTTTTTCTCTGCAGCACAGCTCCACTGCTATCTTGCACCGCTCACGGTGACCGAACGTGCAGAGCGCGAAGCGTGGAAGGAACGCGCTCGTCATCCCACAAATCTGTCCAGTCACGTAAATATCGAAACGGTAACTTGATTACGAAACTGCTTTTTTGCCCATATTCCGAGTCCCGCATTCGCGGCGAGCGCGCGCGCAAGCCTCACCTTTTGGGTTTCGGTAAGTGGTTTTTCGATCACCTTGCGTTTTACGCTCGTGGTTGTTATTTCTGCACCTTCTGTCTTCTCTCTTGGCTGCGCTCGTCGCGTAGTTTCAGATTACTTCTTCCGGTCATTATATTCCACTGCCAAAACTTGATTTCCAAGCAGAAAATAAACGACTATGATGGCATACACAACAAGAGGAGAACAATTTTAGATACGACGAAAAGTGCCATGAACACCTTTTCTTCGGTGTTACGCCAAACCTGTCAGAATGATTAATATTAAACCTTTTATATGGCAGTGGCCATTTCAGCTTGACTACAAGATTTAGCACCCTTCTTCAGTCTCTTATGCCACCGATTTAAGCCGATTATAGGAACGGATCAGCAAGAGTAGGTAAGTAAAAGCGCACTTAAAGACAATAAAACGACATTCAGTTTGTGCACTTCTGAAAATCGCTTGTAATCCTAGCATATTCTATGAATTGCTATGCAGTAAACCCTATTAAATCATGCTCACGAAAATCTTCTCCCATCAGAAATTATTTCAAAAGTACATTTAGTACCGGAAACAGTTTTTTTTTTGCTCTCTCATACTTTTTCATCGAAATTATCAAAGGTTCTTATTTATAACCCCCTTCGGTCCGGCCCAGCGAAACAGAATGCGCGCCTGCCTGTCAGGCTACCTACCCATTTAAAATTTATTTGGATGTTTTCTTCTTCTTTTTTTTTGTTCTGATCGACCCAAAATCAACGCGGAGAGATGCAATCACGAAATCGGTAGGCGACGCGCCGGATGAATGGACGAGGCGAGCCCAGGCTCTCAACATACACATACGGAATATATGTGCCCGACCGTGTTTGGGATGCATCTCATCCGCTCACATCGCGCACCGATTTCGATTCGGTTTCGTTATTATTCAGTTATTCAAGGTAAATCGTTTTTCTGAAGCACACCCGAGCGTTTAACACCTGGCACACACCGGCGGAACATGTGCACGCCACGGCGCGCACCGCATCGATAAACACACACGACGGAGTCTCCGGAGGGACCTGAAAACACGACCGACACGATTCGGAGAGAAACACCTGCACGGTGACGACGCTTGAGCGAACAGACTCACATGCACGCGTGCGAGATACGAAAGAAAGAGAGAGAGAGAGAGAACGCGCCACGTTGTTGTGATGCCTTTTGCCTAGCGCTTGAGACAGGACGCTGTGGGCGCATTGGCTGAAACGGCTGCGCCATGCAACAAACGAACACAAACGCGCAAGTATTTGGTGTTTTAAATTGGCTTTTGTCCGCAGCACACGTCCATTCGTTATGTTCGACCTCAGGACTGCAAGATGCAAGCTGTGACGAGGGTTCAAGATGAAGCAAAAATATCGAAGCATGTCGGAAATTGACATATCCCCTTGCAAAAGATCGATTTCCGGGAAGGGAAATCATGAATAAAAGAACAGGAAATGGAACAATTCACACAAATAAATTGCTTACCAAACAGCTTAAGGATGTAACAATTTAGCAACATCCACTAGATGAAAAAATGAAATTCAACTACTTGTAATATGATTATACCTTCTTCAGCACTTCCTCCTCTTTTTAGGACAGAAATAGAATATGTACCAGTAAATATATCAGATTTACCATCGGTAAGCAGTATAAAAATGAACAGGGTATCCCTTGGAGTCATTTTCAGTGTAATATTTAATATTTCTTATCTTTTTGATATCGAAATACCGAATATGAATGTAGAAAGTTTATTAGCAGATCCCGTCGCACAGTGGTTAATTTTACAAAAAAGCTGGATATAATCCTTTATTTTGGTCATAAAGAGTTCAAATTTTCATAATTCATTCGTGGCATTATTTTATTACATATGCATGGTAAACATGTAATTTTTATCGCGTCCTTGGACATGCCATCATGTTCTTGGATCTGTATCTTTCATTTTTCCCTATGAATATTGTTTTTTTACCACACCGTTTAATTATTTAAATCATTTTGTTTATATTTGGCAAGGGATAACAATATGCGACCGGTAGAACATGGTCAAATTTCTTGTTTTCTTTTTATAATGCTCTATTTACTTTGATAACAATATTTGAGTGGATTGTGCGATTCATTGCAGGATGGGAATAATTTTATTTTGTTTAGTGCATCGCATAGCTGCTACCCCCGGAACATATTTTTTTAAATCGTTTTTTCACGTTGCTACCTACATGCCAAATTATATTTAAACTAAGACTTATCAGTCTCTCCACCCGATATAATAATTACAATAATGCCTAAAAGTAGTAGTATTATAATTGCAATACTAGCAAAAATGGATGTTGATCTTAATCTTATGATTCCAACAAATATCA
>WSZQ02000001.1:2990918-3009820 GCA_019419845.2 Weissflogia rhopalogaster | reverse complement strand
TAAATATTCCTAATAAAAGACAAAAAAATGAAATGTTTTTGACGCCTTCTACGCCTTCCATAATTTCGTTACTCTCGATGCTTTCAATGCCTTCTATACTTTTCCTACTTTCTATCCAAATATTCTTGTCATATGCGCTGTTTTAAAACCATTCAGCTAGTATATAGGTTTGGGGGATTGCAAGTGAATTAGATTTTTAAATTCAGTATAACTTGTCGTACATGGAAAGTGAACGGGAAAGGAACAGGACCATCCATTTTCTCCATTGTTCACAGGTATCAGGATTCCTCAAATGGTAGGTTTCACTTTATTTTAAATAGAATTATTATATTCAATTTTGTTTCAAATTTCATCTCAACATTAAAACCCTCTTTAAGCTACGATATGGGGTACTAGGCTCAAAAAATTGGATATATAACGCACGGCCATAATGGTATAGTGATTTAATGAATAACTTAATGTTAGGTTCGCATATGATGCAAACTATAACACAACGCAGCTTATTCTCACGTAAAAAAAAACAAAGCACAACTTTAATTTCCTTTTACAACTCCAGTTTTTATGTCCATCATAAAACTATACATTTACTGTCATACCGCAGTAAATTTAAAGTTATCAAAACTGCGATGTGCCAAACATTTCGCTATCCACTCCCTCTAACTCCAGGACTGAAACTCGAAGATTGCAAATTAAATTTTTACTCCCTCGCTCGTCTGCATGATGGCATGCGGTGTGCGAATTTATTGCATAACTTCAAATACAGCAAACGCGTGTTTAATACGTGCTTAATTTTTAATTAGTTACGTGCATTTTTAGATAGTTTGTTTTAATTTCTGCAATTCGCGTAAATTTTGAGCGGCCATCCAATTTTTGCAGCTCTACAGATGGAAGATACATATTCGCTCCGAGAATAAAACCTTCAACTTTTAATTGAAAGTTTAATTAACAATTTCGCGCCGCACGCTTGCGCGAAAATCCGATGATCTTGTTAGAATATAAAGCGAATTTATAGGCTTTTTGCACAACCGACAAAAATGGTGCTCGAATTTTATCATGCTATATTCCACTCGCCAAGTTAGTACAACCGAAAGAATCTCTTCAAAACCAAAAGCGTTCGAGAGGCTACAAATTTATGCCATTTTTGTGGGATTCGTTTTTCAGGAGAGAATGTGTTAAATTTCACGATGTATATCGTTCTGTATGTTTTTTTTACCTAATTAAGCTCCGAGGAGGTAGGAAAAATAAAATAAATTCCAGGTCTGGCAGCCATAAAAATTATAAAACACTCGTTGACCTCCTCTTTCGGCTTCCGCCGGGGGCTGGGCGGCATTCGTTTAAAGAGCGGTGTGCAGGGATTTGCAATCCTTTTTGCTCTCTTTGATCGCCAAGAGAGATTTTCTACACGTTGGGGTTTGGGCTTAAGCTGCGCGCATTATGTTTATACAAACAAAATAATTACTGGCGGAAGCCCGTGTATGCCGTTCGAGGGTATTCATTGGTTTTCCGGTGGAGAAAATCCGTAAAATCCGTGGAAAATCGGACGAGTATTCATTCGCCTCATAATTGGAGAATTTTGGCCGTAATAAATATCTTAACTTATCTTTAAGGCATAGAAACATGTTCTGCGTTTTATTCTTTAATACATTTCAAATTTTTACATTTCATATTTCATATTTTTCGAAATGTTATAATTTTACACCTAAAAGATCTTCTCTGAATTAAATATCATTTTAAAACAATTGCCAATTGTTGGTAGTTTAATACTGCTGACAAGAAGAATTATAACTCAATTCAAAATTGTTGGCCTCGTGAGCTGATTATACTAATTATAATAATTGTGCAAAGGAAGACGCAGAACGCTGTAAAACCCAAACCTAGGTTTTCTCTGTAAACTCTGCTGCATAGTTTGTTGGAAAGAGAAATAGAGTGGGAAAATATTAGATCTTTTATTTATTAGATTTCTAGGGGATATATAATCTACTTAAGAGAATGAAAAAAAAATCTGATAAGCAGCAATCACAGAAATTATATTTTGTCAACACAAACAAAATTATCAAAAAATTTAAACATTTACTACCATGCTAGGTGCATAGTCCTCCTTCAACGAAAATAATCTTCTTTAATTTAATCTTGAATATTATCGATTGGAATAGATTATATTAAATTTGTAAATGTGATAAATACTTACAAATTTACAAATTGAATCTAAAGAAAACTATTGGAACATATTTAAAGATAATATATCAAATCCTAATAGAGATACATTGGGATTTACAATACCTCACCTTTAATCAGATTTTCGCCCCTTTTCGTCCGTTTTTCATGTCATTTCCACGTTCGCCGTTCTCAAACCCTTCCCAAATTCTCAAATCTGCAAAATCCGAAATGCCACAGTGCGCAGGTAGCAAAAAGGTTGATGGGTTGTGAGCGCGACGCATATGCAGATGGTTGCGACCCAAAATCGCTCGAATGAAGACGAGTATTCTTTGGCAAAAAGGCGAGGGATGAATGCGCTCAGGATGTCGGGACCACCGTACGGCGACTTATCGCCGCGCACATATCAACACGACACGTGTCACAGACGCAGCGGATAAGATTGATGCCGAATTATATCAGGAGAAAGGCAACTCCTTGGAGATATCATGACTACAAATATTTTGTGTTATACCTATCATAGAATCCGGAGTTTTAACCGGGATTTGTTTGGAAATCTTTTTAATGGATTTCGTTTAATAGAGTAATAAGAATGGGGAGGATTCTTTAATAGCCTCTCAATTTTCGAATGTTTTACAACGAAATCTACTCGAAACTTACGTGGAAGTGCTGGTCAATTCGGTTACCCGACAAAAAAAAGCGTCTGCAAACTCCTCTCTAACTGCAACCGCAAAGCCGACTTTGTCGGCGTATAAATTACTTCATTCTACTGGCTCACGTGCAGGGCAACAGCGGGAGAGACAGAGGAAGAAAAAAGAATTATTAAAGAGCTTCTAGCATCCTGGTGAAAGGCGAGAAATGTTTTGAGCGAATTACGAGCTGATCGTTACGCGTGAAATATCCGTCGAAATGCCGCTCCGAAAACACTTTGTAGCTGTTTGTAGTTGGAACAAATGCCCAGCAAAACAGCAAACAAATGTGCGGTTAGCCAGCCTTAACCGAAGGCCATCGAATCGCGGATTACGTTGCGCTCTGTGTGCGTCATGATCTCCTTCGAGTGGCGCGGATGGGGTTTGTTTTCCGAGGCGGAGGCGCCGGACACAGCAATGGAAAAACCACCATCGCCCCGGCCTTTGATTGCTTGTTTCTTAATTAAAGCAACGTTGGCTTTCATGAAGGAGCATTTTGATTGTATCAACCAGCGAGTGGAATTAAAGGGATACCTCGACCGAGCGCCGCACAAAGCGTGAGCAACCGCGGCACAGCACACGAAAACCGCGTTTGTTCGATGTGGTTTTCGAGGAGGAAAAAATAAGTTGAAAGTACAAAGTTAAATAAAACGACTGCGAATAAAGGAGCGCTGGTTGATGGTGGCCACTCGAAGCAAATTAAAGAAATACAAGAAATACGCGAGTACGGGGTCTGTTAAATCAGAGTTACATGTGCTGCAATCACGGCAACGAATGCCAAGGAAAATAAGACGGTAGAAAATAAAGTAGAGGCAAAACAGGAATAGCATCAACAATAAAGTTCGTTTCCTCATATTATGATGTTTGACATTTATAAAAACAAGTTGTGGATACTCAGTAAATTGTCAATAAATAGATAAAGTATATTGATAATTGCTACTTATGTTTTCAAACTAGTTTGCTATATATAGGGTTACCTTTGGAAAGAAGTAGCTTTAGTGTTACTATATTTTTTATGTTATCATGGCATGATTGCTTTTATTTCCTCTACTTCCAACTTTTCCCTTGGATAATTCATGAATTATCATGACTTATTATTATTATCTTACAATAAATCATAACTAATCCTATCGAAGCCCATGTTAATGTATAGAGTAGAAATCTGGAGTGTACCATTGGGAAATCCTAGAGAGTGAATGACTGAATTCCTGAATATACACCAAATTATGTAGTCCTTCAGGAGTCAGAGAAAATGAGTGTGAAGTGGGAAGCGATATATTGGGTGCCCAAGTAGGTATGTCAAGGGTACCCGATAATTCCGGGTTACTCTGTTTTCCGCCTTGTCAGTTTCGGGTTAAACCGGGCTTTAACTCGGATATTCGTAAAATTTTCGGGTTCTGTACCAGAATCAGCTAATCTTGAAAGTATCGGGTTTTGATATCAGCATCGACGCGGTTGCGTCCCACTACTAGATGATGCTAAAAATTCAGTTTCTTGAACCGGAATCGTCGCAAGAACGCTCCACTATTGCTTGATTCTGTTTCCAAACCGAAATCGAGGCGAGTCGCCCCGCTCTTGTTTGATTCTGTTTTCAAACCGAAATCGAGGCGAGTCGCCCCACTATTGCTTGATTCTGTTTTCAAACCGAAATCGAGGCGAGTTAGCCCACTATTGCTTGATTCTGTTTTCAAACCGAAATCGAGGCGAGTCGCCCCACTATTGCTTGATTCTGTTTTCAAATCGAAATCGAGGCGACTGCGCGAGAACGTGTTGATACTTGTCACTAAAACAAAAGCTATTAATTGCTCCTGCGATTGCGGCACGTATCAACGAAGCCTTCAATCTTTTAGTGATTGTGTTTCATGCATATTTGGAAAAATGAGAATAGCTATTCTCTTTGACAATACTGATAGTCTTTTTATATTACACTAGGTGGCGCTGTAAACGAACTTTTGTTCGGATTTTAAACCTGGGATTTCACTGAAAAAAACCGTTAGAGAATAAACCTGCAGATTTACAAAACCCGGAAACCCGGAGACACGGGTTTCCCTACTTTTTGACAAGCCTATCCAAGTATGAGGAGAGTGTGGTACGAATGGGAGACGTGAAAAATGTGCGGATTTCAGAGTGAATTTCGGATATGACAGATTTCTAAGGGAGGAAGGTGAGCCCATGGCCTCTCATACCTCTCATGAGAGGTATGGTGTAAATTAGGGGTCAAGAGATGGAAGCGCAGAAGAAGCAAGGATAAATTCGAGGCACCTAATACAACCTTGGATACCAGGCAGTGCAGTGGTAAGGAAGAGGTAATGATATATGGATTCTCGAGAAATAACATGTGGAGACTAGGGGATTCGCATTGACGAACTAGGGAGTAGAATTGAAAGGACAGAAGAAGTGCAACAGGTTTAGTTATTATAAATGTTAAGTGATATTTAGTAGTAATGATCATAACTAAGTTTTTGACAGTCATTACAAATGAACTTGAACTGCTTAAGCTCTATAATATCAATACTATGTTCATTAATAGCAAATAAAATCTTTGCAAATGTTAAAGGGAGATTATCCTCTATAATTGCTATTTCTTTTCTCTCTTGTGAACAACCACGTGTCAGGGACTGAATTAAGATCAAAGTGAATCGACCTATACTAAGTTTAAACAGGAAGTCATGTGGAATGAGAACAAACTGCAGCTAACCCATATAGCTGCATATGGGTTACTTCTCGTAACCTAAGAAACTGAATTTTAACATAACATGTACAATAGAAAAAGCACATTTTTTTTCTATTATAAAATGTGTTTTTTATCGTAATTAATTACATATCTGATGTCTTGGAAAAACCATTTGTAAAGCTAATTCAATATTTTCCCTCTTCAACTTTCAAAGTCCTTTGTTTGCCCACACCTGCCCCTCCGGCGCATACCTTTTCAGCCGGGTCCCTTTTTGGATAAACACGTTCAAAAGCCGCTTTAAAACGATCGCAAAAACTGCTTTCACACGTTTGCAAAACACTAGAACCACCTTCTCGGTAGGCAGGGCCATTTCGGCACAGCGCGGCGTGTCGCCACTCTTTCTTTCCTGTTGACGGGCGGCCTTTAGAATGCCATTGCGCCCTGCCGCTCCTGCCATATTCCAGCAGCATGCACATTGCACTGCATTGGCGTGCACACATCCTGGCCGGCGCGGCGTCACTTGTTTGCACAGCGCGTTAACTGAGTAATTTATCAAGCCGCTACCGGTCAATGCGGTGTCGCAGGTTAAAAACCTTCTACAAACCCGCTGGCAGGCGGCAATTTATGCGCAGTGTTTTAATTTCGCTCGTACGGTGCCGTCCGCCGCCTTTCAGTCATTACTCTAGCGCGTTTAATTTTGTTGGCGCGCGTAATGGGCGGTCGTTAAATTGTACAATTCCGAGTCATCGCAAAGTAAATGTAACCAAACCAGGTACTGGTGGCTGTGGACATAATTTTATTACGGTGAGAGTGCGCTAACTATTATGTGCGTTGGCACGAGTTCAATGTTTCGTTTTTCGTTGGGTGTGTAGGTGAAATTGCTTTTTTGTACTCATTGCGGTTTGGGCACGAGCGCACTTTGTGTGTGTGCTGAGCGTGAACATTTGAAAACTACTCTTGCATATATCCTCTGTACGTTCTGGTTTGATACAGTTATTTTACCGAAAGGGGAAATATAAGTTTTGGGAGTGATTTATTTTCGGGAGTGCCAGATGTAAAATCAAGTTTAAAAGGTCACATATATTTTGATGATATTACAAACTTTCCATTTTAACATTTCAAGATCGATGTTTCCATTTCTCTTATTGTTTTAAATTTTGACAGCTGATCTCCATATCTATACTTAACGACATTATATCGAAATATGGTGATGTCAGAGAATGGTTGGAATAGCATAACAATTAACAAAGCAGTTTTCATTAAAAAGTTTTCGAAATGTTATATATATTACATATTTTTTACATTTGCACACCCTTCCCCGCATTCCTAACCTACTGCGCCCCTCCTTCGCCATATGGTCCCATGTATCCTGGCTCATTCCACAAAATATACACCTGACATACTGTTCCCCCATCCATACTTTTCTCTCCCGCTCCTCAGACCCGCATCTAGTTCTTGCATCTAGTATTTTTTCTTCCACACTTATTTTCTTGCTTCCTATATACTCTGATCGTCTGCCAATGGTTTGTATACCACGATATACAGGGTTATAGGTACTCTCACTAATTTTACCTTGTCTTTCTTGTTCTTCTATCTCTCCTTGTCTTCTGCAAACATTTATCTCCAGTGAACCTGCGCAGAGCATACGATTAACTTCTTTTCCTGAAAAGCCTAGAGCCTCATACAATTTCTTCCTCCCTTTCATCCATTTACACCCAGATTTCCTTGCACACCATTCCCAAACATTCTTAACCAGTGTATCGTCCCCCATTCTGTGCAGACATTCTTCATACCTTGCAATTCTCCATGTACTCTCCCATTCTCCATGCTTCTTGGAGGGATATATATATCGTGGCGTGGACTTTTCGAGTCGTATCAGATCTTTAATGACCACGTTTGTTCCTGCTCCAAGATTTCCCATTCGTCTAAACCCCAAACTTCTACACCATACATTAAAATCGGTTTCACACATCTATAAATCAATAAATGTTTATAACAAATTTTTAATAAACTGCAGCACACACGTAAATATTAATAATTTTATTGTTGTAATTAACTTCTGAACATCGTTCCGCTTCATTAAATTGACTGCCAAGGAGTATATTTGCTTGATCGAAAACAAGGAAAATAGGAAAATCTGCCCACCCAGCGGTTAAATGATGTAGCTCTGGTAAAGAAAAAAATCCGTTTATTTTAAAACTATGTATTTTGTCTATTTTCACCAAATCCAGGTTTTTTCGGTTTATGGTAAATTCCAACCCTAGTCCTCCAGTTAATCGACCCATGGCATAATTGAATGATGCATGCAGCTATAGCTATAGTACTTTATGTCTTCTTTTACTCTTTTTCCAATATTGCTGGGTAATATGTCGGGGGGAATTTGTCGCATGTCTTCAAATGAGGAATGGGATTGAACCCACGACTTCAGAAACAAATGGACCGCATTTGTTGCATTAAACGCAGCCGCTTCAGATTTGATGGCAGGCACAGCGATATTAGAAACTAAATCTACTCATACCATTACTTTCGCACATAATACTCGTAGAAAAATGATAGTGTACAACTTACATGGAATTCAAGTTTCTCATGAGAATGAAAAAAATAGGAGAATGCAAGTAATACGAACAGAATTCAATGATTGTTGTAAACTTCAGAATTGATTTCTGAGGTTCCGAGACTTTGTTAGTTTTATGGTTTAGTGTTAATATTGAGGAAAAGGTAACTTTATACTTTTAATATTTATTATGTGGCCAGAGCTTTGATGATATTTTTTCATGATAAAATTAATAATTGATGTTAAAAAAGTTTAAATTGTTTCGTTCTTATCTACAACCATAATATATAGCCTAAAATCAATAAAGCATTAAGAAATTATTGGAAATACATTGTTTGAAAAGTGTTTGGGGCTTGAAACCACTTTTAGAAAGGTTATTGGCAAACTTTTAAATTAATATAGTGAAGCTATATACTTCAATTTTTCACCAATAGAAATTGATAGTTTTTGCTCTTCAAAAAACCATTTTCCCTTGTCCCGACGGAAATTTGTTTCCCCTGGAAAGTTGCACAAAACTTTCGTATCCCAATTGGGCGTCGATGCGTTAAAAAGTTGTTTTCACTCAAGCAACGCGAATTACAATGCTCTTATGTAAATGAGTTTCCAATCCACGGAAAGGTTCCCCGAAAAACTTCACCAACTTCATTTCCAGGCACTTTTCCACTCTTTTTCTCGTGACTATGCATACGCGCGAGTTTGGGTCCCCGGTTGCACTTTTGGCCTGGACTGGTTCGACAAACATTGGCCAAACATGATTTGTTTATTTCAGTTTTTGCTTACTATTCGCACGAAAGAGTTGGGAGTTTTCCATCGCTTCCGGCTTGTCGCTGCACAGGCAGAAACATTTCCCCACGCTGCTCTGTTGTCTTGCGCTCCGCACGATCGGCTCCATACCTCTGTCGTTTATTAAATTTCCAAACTAGTTCATACTTCCTCAATTTCGATTTTTTGTCCCATCTCCATGATTTCGAGCTCATAGTTCTGCGAAACTTTGCATTCATTTCAATTCACTTATTTGCGGTGCCACATGATGTAAGTGAGGTGCATCCACATTTATCACAGACCTATTCGGCACAGAACTACATGCTGTGCGTTTGCGGTAAATCCCCCGCGCGTATGCATGTGTTTCGCATACATGAATACGAAATTTTTCCGAGTGAAAAAACCTCTTCATCGTGATGTGTGCGAATGCGGAGCAGATTCCTACAAGTTCTAATCCAATCAGAGCGGAAGAAAGAAGGACGATGCTGTTACACAGCGGGATACTTTATGCCTAAGTTACACAAGGCCCGTCTTGGAGAAAAACACCGTAAACAACGTGAGAAGGTCTGGTTGTGTCGCCAACATGCAAGAAACCCGTTCCCATCAAGAATGACGTCCTGTATTTTCGACTGTGGGGGTTACCTCCACAATGTTACTTTCCCTGCTTGCGTGAATCCGCAGCACAGCTGTATATTTATTTCCGGTTTCATCTGAATTTCAAATGCACTTAAGGGTACGTTCCGCGAGCGTAGGAAGACCTCTTACAAATTCCGGATTTTCGTTAAACTTGAAGAAAATTTTCGAGAAAAAACAATTTAATGCTAGGATGTTTACATAGATTTTTTGCTTGATTTTTAATCTAAGATTTTATGTAGCTATAAAGTTAGTTCAGTTTGCTCAAAATCAACATTAGCATGAATAATATATTTTTGATAATATATTGTAGAATTAATATATTGGTGGGGGGGGGGGGGCAAAACTTACAAATCGAACTGTACCGATATCAATTGTATCAAAAAAGTCTATAATATGACTGACTTAAGAGAAACAAGATAATTAATAAGAAATAAGTAAACATCCATGGAAAAACATCGCGCGTAAAATTGAAATATCATTATGTACATACGTACAATCATTTAAAAATGACAAAGAAATATTTAAAATAAATATTATTACAAATAATATTTATTACTAAGGAAAACATGTTTTCTTTTACGGATACTTCATTGATATAATTAGGAAGTGATATTTTATAGGATATATTGATTAATATAGGGGTTATGGTTCCAGTGCAAGTAAAACTGTATATCCTCAAAACTAAAAGTACAATAATATTTCTCAACAAATATCCCCATATCTTGCCGGAGATGACAATAGACATTTGTTTTTGTTGCTAACCGCGCGCACATAACGAGTCGCTTCCTCGCCGGAATGAAATATGTGCGTTAGATTAGAGCCGTTTTGACGTGGCGCATTTGTAAGACGCGTTTTGGGTAACAACTACCGGAATGTGCCACCTCTTCTCTATCCTTCCTTTCGGCAAACGAGTGAGAGGAAACACATGTGTCTCCTCCTTATTTTCTACATTCTGGAAACCCAATTCAACATTTCCGAAACATAGGAGGGCGCAGCTAGGAACGCGGGATGAACATGAAAAAGCGTGTACACTGGGCTGCCTACGTTTACTCCACTAGCATGAAGGTTAAAGCCTCAAATCCGCCGCTTCGTCGTCTGCGCCACCCCCCTCTGCGATGCAAACAGTAATTTTCCAACGCAGGGATGTAGTGCAAAATTTATGTGCGGAGCTTTGCGTCTCGGGGTATGTGCTCTTGCATGCCGTGTAGTGGCATAAAATTCATATGTTCACAACACGCTACCAGACATGTATATTGGGTGTGATACTGGCTGCCTATAGTTAACCTAATCTTGGAATCATGGGTTTTTCGGTGAAGTCAATAAGAAAAAAAAAACATCTTCTACTATAGAGTAATATATATATTGGAGAGGGCGAAATAGGATTTTTCCGCCGGCACGTGATGTGTCTGTGATATGTTCTATACAAAGAGAAAAAACACTCTGGACATCAAATATTCCGTCACTAATTCACGCTAGATGGGAGATCAAAGCGAATATCTCGGGAAATGTTACTTTTTGTATTCGTATTTTGTTTCTTACTCGTTATATACACCCAGACTAGCATCTAATAAACTTGATACCTATAGTATCCCACTTCAATCCTAACCTGAACTTTCCACACCTCATGCTTTACACCTTGTTGTTTTAGTACCTTTTTTGCAGAGTATTCCTAGGTGGCATATGTTCATGCATTCATTGTTCTCCTGCTACGATGCTGGGGTTGAAATTAAATTTAAATTTATGAATATCCTGCTGTAACGTACGGTCGGTTGTCTAATACCGTTCACGTTGATACTCTTCAAAAGAACCTTACTTACGCAAGTTACATATTCAGGTATTTTATTTCTTTTTTATTACCAAACTTTATTGTTCCTACCTTTTTTATTTTGTACTGCTTTTTCTCCATTTATTGCATTTTATTTTAAGTTGTGGCGTAGCTGATATATTTTTTTGAGACAGTTATGTTTTTATGTAGCCAAATATTCATTCAGCTATCTTTTTGTGTCTTTTCCTGGTCGTACCCAGTGTTTATAAAGCTATTTCAGGGAGGATGAAACAAAAGACTTTATAAAGATTTTGACGGTTATTTAACTCTCACGAGAAAACGGCGCATGGAAACTGTGTCTACATTGGAAAACTATTTCACCACGTTGTCGTCGCGGCAAATTGAATTTTATACTATCACACCATCACACAACAGTCTATTCTATAAACAAGTTAACCCCAACAAACCAAGTTATAAGTAAACTAAAAACTAATAGAGAAAAGCGAAATTTACGACAGTAATCTGCATCTTCCCTATTTTCTCATTCTTTTGGAATGATGAAGAAATGCAGTTGATTATACTTTGACTTTTTTACGGCCACCCTGCCGTTCTTTCTTAATAAATATTTTTCTAAGCGTCACCGAAGATTAATGACTCTGTATAATCGTCCTTGCTTTGAAGGACGACGAAATTTTACGAAAAAAATCAAGCAATTGTATACAAATGGAAAACTACCTCCATAAACTATTTAACGAGCAGTGAATAATGAGTCACGGTCGTCTTTTTCTCGGAATTTTGTTTATGTATAAGCTTTATGTAAATAAAAACTTTCGAATGGTACTATTATCGGTTATAAGAAAAAATAATATCAACTTGCAATTGTTACTATTCGTACAATTTACATAATTTAATTTAATTACTTGGATTTTCCGCATCGTCGTGTTCATTGCTCACGTTCCCGCCTACTTTGGCGGGAACTGCCAAGAGAAAGAGAGGGCGGAAAACCGGAAGCCGCGCTCAATACGAGCGTGAAATCACTGGCGTTGTTCGCGCTGTCTTTAATTTCAAGACGATTGTGTTTTAATGAAGCGTAACCGCCATTAATGCATGCCACACCTTCATGATTTGTGAGTAATCAGACACAATACATGTTTTTTTAAAAGGTGTATAAATCTTTCAGGATTGTGTTTGTCAATGAATATTAAAATCGAAAACCTAAACATAATTGGTTAAAGAGTGCAGGCGTCAGAATACATTTACGTCGGGAGTATATATTACAGATTTACAGTTAAATAAAAATTGTATGTAACGGTACAAGTGTGGAAACAGCGATTTTGGGCACGCTGCGTAGCGAATGCCGCTGGCAGAAAGTTCCCCAATAACAAAAGTACGAGCGTTATTACATTAGTTGCCTGTTGAATGTAGCTTCTAACCATTTTGACGCACGCTACGTATGTTCATGAGTGTACGCATATTGCTTACTGCGAAACTTTGAAATAAGGCATTCATTTTAGCCGATTCTATTTTAATGACAAATCAACTTGATCTGCTAGTTGATCATGTAAATAACGTGGTAGAACATATGACTTGCATATCACCTAGAAACCCATTGGGAAATTTCAATTGTTCCACTTAGTTCTGTGATGATTTATGGGTGATCCACCGTTTTCTTTGCAACCACGATACGTCGACTCAAATTGACCCGATAGGTGTCTCATACACTTAGAACTACAGTTTAGAGAACATTAAAGTTTTCCGATCTCTGTTTAATAACTTTCCAAGATTATGGTAAAATCTTGATTACAGTCAGGCAACTACAAAGAATCATTATAACCAACTACTTATCGTTGGGACAATCATTTAATTGGATGTCATTATTTGACCTTTATAGTCTTGTCATGTCATATGATTTTTTGATTGTCCTTAATAAGTATGTTCTACTGGATTAATAAGTATGTGCACACTAAAACCATTGATGTATGATATGACATTCCATTCAAACTTTTAGAATTACGAAGAAAAATAACATTATTTATACCTTATTGTTATAATTGCTAATATCATGCAACCTGAAAGAATTTAGTTTAATTATCATTAATTATCTATATTATTATCGAAGTTTGCACAATAAATTAGAACAACTTCATGTTTATCTTTATTTTTTAATATACCTGCTGCCAGCTCTATATTTAATTGGCTTATATTTCTTGGTTAATAACATTCAGTGATGCTTATCTTATAAAAAGCCACTTCCGACTTGAGTTAAATGTTGTATTGGAAACGATATCATTGCACTTTTTATGCCTGTATGGCGCGTCTGGGTAAGTAACGCGCGACAGTTTTGCTGGCAGAAGAAAACAGAATCGCACACCGTGCTTCCGGTCATTATTTCACTCTATTTATTCTCCTAAATCTTTCTGTCTTTGTTTGTCTGGAACACGTAGTTCCATGACGTAGACTGACAGTGAAAATTCAAAGACATGTTTTTGTCGCTGCTGATATGTTATGCAGGGTATTGTAAGATTATAATGAGTTGTCTATATTAAAGTTTCTTAAGTGGCAGATATCTGACTTATTGTTGGATGTACGGTAAGTTACGGATACAAAAGACTTAAGCCACATTTATGTCCGTTTTCCGTGCTTTCTCTCTTTGTACAGATGCTATAAGTTTATAAATCGTACGGCGTGTCTTTACGACTGGTGCTCATCATCATTATAGTGATGATGACGTGGGTGTATGGTTGGTTGCGTACCTAAATCACTAACCAGACGCGTGTAGTTAAAACCATCAGCGTAACTCACGACTGTATCGTCTCTGTTATAACTTTTGCCATTGTTTGCCAAAGTATTTGCAGTTATTTCTTGCCGGTGCGTAAATTTCGGCGTGAATTAAACCGCCCAGCGAATGCCGAGCAAATACACCACCCATGAAAGGACTGAGTACCACTAAAACATCTGTTTATTTTATTAACGTACGCTCTGCGCCACTGGTAGCGCAAATGCATATGTGAGTTTAAGGTTATGTCATCAGTAAACCGACTCCATGTTTGTTTAAGAGGTTAGTAACATGTAACCAACGTACACATCTACAAAGTGTCACCCGAAGCAGTGCCGAGTACGGAGCAAAAAGAATGCATTGCGATTGTAAACTGGCGACAATTTGTCGAAAGCCATTCGAGTAGAGCGCAGATTTTCTACGAATGGCCGCGCGTGCTGAACGTGCTTATCACCATCTTTTCAACCACCGCCATCTTGTGGCTACTAGCCGATACGGCGTGGCAGAGCATCTGAAAGTAAAATCATGGTGGCACGTGCGACCGACATCAGATGACAATTAAGCGATATTCGTCGGTTCTTGGGGGGTTGCTTAAAATTCAGCGCGGGTAGTTCGCGCAGAAGATGGTGGTTCGTGCCAGGCAGCCAGCGGTCATTACTGTGTTCGTTTTGTTCATCGAAGTAATTAGCATTAGTAACGCTCGTCATCCGGGGGCGGAGTGCGTGGGTTTTGAGGGGTTAGGAATGCAGTTGTGCTTCTGAGGTTATTATTTGCGAAGCGTTATGTACAGGAAGAGTATGTACAGGAGAAATGAACGAAAACATGCCTTATCTCGAATTGTCAGTTTCAATTATTCGAGGGGAAATTCCGGGGGCGCAAACATGGTTCGTTTCCCCAATGGGATAGTCCTCGGGGTGAGTGGGAAATGCCACGGGGGACAACATTGAGGCAATGCGTGCAAATGCAAGCGGAAACATTTCCATTCGAACTCGTTGCATAGTCGATGTTTGCACATCTGCGTGCATGCAAAATTCGTGCATCTGGTTTCCCGGTTGTGCGGATTTTCAGCTTTGTTTTAGATTGTATTTTTTTGAGGTAGATGCATGCTTTAGTAAAGGGTTAGACACGTGGGACCCTGATTAAAATGAAAAGTTATGCACATTGTATTGCATATACAGATGTTGGGCTAGATTAGATTTAATTAACTTTTAATTTTAATCAATTTGTGTTTAGTCGATCAATTTTATTAAATAAAATTGATGTTTTGAGGCTAACAATTTTTAACGATATGATTGCTATGAATTCATTATTATGTTGTTTAAAACATATGTACTATGTATATAATGAAATTGCCAACAAAACTATATTAAAATTCATGATATTTAATTAAGTCTTACAAGGAGAATCCACGCTCTGTTAAATGAGTTTTGCAAAACTAAAAATATTGCCGGATACTAGATTTTTGAAAAATAATTATACTGAAAATCGCAGGAAACAATGCCTGATAGTTTTCGAAAAAATAATTGTTAAATTTTTGATTCGAGCGCCAATTTACGAACTTTAGAATGTATAACGTCCGGTTACGGTTCCCGGTATGTTGGCTATTGGTTTATTTATTATGATAAAACAGCCTTATGTTTTTCAAGCTTTGATGACTTGTTCCATTGTAGAACTTATATGTAACAATAAAGTAGTTTTCGTTAATACTATTTTACCATTCAATAAATATATACTAATAATAAATAGTCCAATAAAGCACAAATGCAATTAAAATATATGAATATAAAGAAAAGAAAAAACAACGCGAGTGAGGTTTGATCTGCTCCTAAACCGTAACCAAAAATAACGGACCGGCGAGTTTGAGTTTTTTGAGTTTTGAACAGATTTATTAATATTAACAAAATAATACACCAAGCATACATACATAAACAATTATAAAATAACTAGACATGTATATTTACAATGATATAATAGCGTCTAATCTGAAAACCCTGCCATATAGGCTCACAATCAGATTTAGAGGTACTTTGCAATGCATTAGCTAAGTTTGCTGTGTAGGAATTTGTTGTGCAGATTATTTGCTAACAACAGCACGCTGTTTGCTATCGATAATTGCGTAACTTAACCTACTTATAACCTAGTGCACAGGTCTGTGAATTATAATATGCCAAGTTTTTGGAAGGCCGACAGACCAGCGACGTAACTACTACGCCACGTAACCCAAGTGAAATCGGAAGCTATACATCTGAACGTTTGTAAATTGGCACTCAAACCAAATGTTATTTTCTCGGAAACTATCAGGCATTGCTTCCTAGGATTTTCACCATAATTTTTTTCAAAAATTTAGTACCCGACTGTATTTTTAGTTTTGCGAAACTCATTTGACAAAGCGTGAACTTTCCTTGTTAGTAAAGTTAGTTGATAGCGAAGTGGCCTCTCTTGAACGTAAATCTCCTAAACTGTGAAACCTTCATACTTTCCATAAAACTTTTCATACTGCCTCCCATCTTCCCCGTTTTTTTTTAAATAATTGAAACGAATTGAATTGAAAATAGCGCTCTTCACCATGCGCGAAAGCATCGATGATGAGGCGGGCATCCACCAGAGGACACGTCCTCGTTCTGCGCCCGCGTCAAAGGACTCTGGAGAGGCGCCGCCACGCATTATAGTACGCCTGGCATAGATTTAATTCGAATTCATTAGAAAAGTTTGGCGCTGCAAAGTTTCTCTGAACGAGTCGCGAAGCGGACGATATGCTTTTCGGTTTTATCGACACTTTCGGACGTTTATTAACGCGAATCGCCCAAGAAAGCATCGCGCGGCGGAAAAATTCAAATGAATTTCCAGCGTGAAAAAAGTGCGCTGAGGCAATGAACACGAAAACAATGGAAAACTTGCACCAAAGAGACTGTAAGAAAATGGAGTGTCGTCTGCGATCGTGGCGCGTCTTTTTTTCGGCTAATGTTCGACAATCGATAAAACTCTCGGATAAGACGGCTGGGATAATAATAGCCGCGCATTAATCATCCCAGGAAAACAGGAAAAATACAGCGAGGCGGTATACAAGCGCGCATAATTAATACGTCGCCTGGGACTGATTATGAGTCCGCCCAACTTGTAATTGCGTGCAATTCGCGACATCGTCCGCGTGGCGCGCAAACGGCGTAATTAGTAAATTCATTAGCAAAGCGACGCGACTTTCGTCGCAATCTTGCGCCGTGGTGCACGTGCAGGTGTCGCTGAGATGTAATCAAATTGAAATCGCCAAATCAGGCAATTCATAAAATGGACATTTAATTTCAATCTCGCCGTGTACCGTCACCTGTCGTCGTCCTTCTTGCAGGACGCAGGCGGCGCCGCTTAAAACGAATTTAATGCGCGCAATTAAACGTAAAACTGTCGCGCGCACATCCCACTAACCGACAAACTTTGCGCCGAGGATAACGCGGAATTAACAGCGAGAGCGGTACGGTGCCTGGCTTGCAGGAAAATCCTATGCCGGCGAAGTCGTCATCGTCAGGTGTTGGGACATTTTTGCATTTTTATCAGCGTTATAATTACGCAACATTTTTATGCCCGCCAAAAGGGGTGACTGACAAAAAGCAGCAAGAGCAGGAAACATGATTTTCCAGGACAAGTGATGGAAAAAATTAACACTGCGTTGGAACAATAACAAGGAAAAATGGTGTAGAAAATAACAGGTTTAACTCTTATTTAAATTATGAAAAAATTTGGAGCAGACGCTGAAATAAAAAGAATGGACAAAAGCAAAGACAAAAGACTCAAACAAAAATTTAAATTTCTAGACAAAGTTTCAGGAAAAATTCGGTATTACTGTTTTTTTAATTACATTTAATTTCCATAACTTGCACATTGGGTTTTAATTATTTCTTTTTTTATACTAGACATCATATGATTTATTTTTCAATTTTTCAATTGTATACATTGTGTGGCAGCAATCCATTGCCGCACAAACAAGAAGAATAAACATAATCATAACACAATTAATATCAACAAATCTCAAACACCAACCTTATCAACAATCCGTAATCTGCACAATCAACATCCGCCAGGCTAAATATCGAAAATGCTGACACCTCAACACCGGCACGGCGCAGCGAGATCGCGATCTCGTGTTCCGCTGCGAAGAATTCAAGAAATGGTCGCATCAGCATTTCCACCTGATATAAATAGTCCACAAGTCGACACCATCAATCAGTTTGGTCCACAGTGCAGTTCAGTTCAGTTCTTCACCCAGTCATCAGCATCGCCGACGGCGAGCCCGACACCAGTAGCCGCCACCAGCGATTTCGCCATCGACTTTGCCACCGGCCTTCATCATCAGCGATTCCGACGTTTTCACGGCCTGCCCCGACGACCAGCGCCAGTCGTTCACCTCCGCCTGCTGCCTCACAGGATCTCCATCATTTTTTATCTCCTTTTTGTTGCATATATATAGTGGTATAATAAAATTCCACACATTGTAATACAGGTACATTGAAAAATGGTAAAAGTTATTACTTTCGTTGTCAGAACACAAGTTTCGATTTGGATAAGTATTACGATGAAAAGAACATTTGGTAAAACGACCTGCAAACGAGATGCGATTGTCTTAATAATGCATAGGAAGGAGTCTCTATTGCGCAATTTAATAGACTATTTTGATTTCGGATTTGTCAGCAAATGAAACGTGATAAAAAGGATCCATATTGAAATCTTGAGTTGACACTTATATGGCTGGAAAAAATGCAAAATTTATACACTTTGGGAACGATTGTAATTGTACTTCCTTGACCTGTAACATTATTAGAAACAGAAGTGCAGAGGAGATGGGTCTAAACGTAAATAGCAACAATAACAAGATGCTGGTACAAAGCAGAACATCCTCGCAA